>JAALXH010000129.1:0-75099 GCA_012977735.1 Fusarium tanahbumbuense
TATTAAAGGGATTAGTTAAGATTATTTAGTTAGTATTATTATTAAAGTACTTTATATAGAGACTATTAAAGTAGCTTATAGACTATTAGTAAGGTTAATAAACTTACTAATAATAAGTAATTAACTATAAAATAAGTAGAAAATAGTATTTATAATATTATTTAGCTTTATATAAATATTACTATAGTATTTACTACTTTTTAAGTAGTATTTAGTATACTCTATAAGGAAAGCTAATATATATAATAAAATAATATATCTATATAGATTAAAATAAGATTCTATAGTTACTTAAGTATATTTAAATATACTATAGGTAGAGGGTATTAACTCTATACTTAGTAATACTATATTATATAAATAAATTTAGTAAAGTAATAAATAGTTATCTATATATATATTTTAGCTTATAATGTATATATAGGGTAAGTCTAGTAAGGAAAATCTCTTACTTTTAACTTTTAAGCCACTAAGCCCTATAGTCTTCCGTAATAGCCAATCAGCTCACCCAGGTCAGCACGTGGGACCAACCGCCACTACTTGGCATCCATAACAATTAATTAATTTTCGTTGTCCAGATCCTTTTCTTATCCTTTTCAATTTCATCTCAAACCAGAAAAATGGACAGATACATTGAGCCCATCGTGGAGTGGGTCGTGGCCGCGGTCAAGGCCCAACCTTATGTCTGGTGTGCAGCAGCTCTCACCTTTCTCATCGGTGTTCAATTAGCCCTAGCAGCCAGCATTGCCCATGGTGATGAAGCGACGGTTCGCAGACAGCTTACTTCTCTTCAACGTGTCGACATTACTGGAGATACCAAAACTGGAGGAAAGCGCCAATTGGTGACCGTCACTCCAGTTGCTGGATGCACCCCAGTGAAAATCGATGCAGATGTTCATCCAGATGGTCACGTAACGTACAACAATACCTACATGCTCGGCCTCGAGTCCACGGAGACAGACGCACAGGGCTACACTATTTGGAAATCCCTCACTCAACAAGACAAGCGAGACCTCTCCAAGATGAAAACAGAAATCTGGATCCCCAAACCCAACGCCAGCGAAACTGACCCGCTGGTCAAATCTGGCGGCTGCATCATCATGTCCTTCCCAGACCCCAGTATCCCAAGCTGGTTGAATATGATTGGAGGCTACACTGCGACGCCCCAGGTTGCGGCTATCTTGCCGTTGAAGCTTGCGGAGGAGGAAATTCAGGAGCATAAGATCAAGATGAGACCTTTTCGAATCGATGGGGAGGATGGGAAGGGCCTAGATTTGGAGAAGTTGCCGGCCGTTGATGATGTCATGTCGAGGTTGAGGCTGTTTTTGGGTGTGAAGGATGTGAAGGGTAGAAAGGGGATTCCGCAGGGTCTCACGGTCTTCAAGCGCGGTTAAACAGAGACGTCGGGTTGGTGTGTGACTCATAGATGAGAGGCAGCTTAATCAATGTATGATTATACATTACTTTCTCTCAGACAACTTGAATTACTTCTTTCCAATGGTCTAGTCGCCGAATTCTCTCCAGGAGCCCAGCCTGGCTATCTCCTCCTCAAACAGTCTTCGGAAGAAACGATCATTTGCAGGTCTTAGGGAGGAACTGTCATAATCACGATCTTGTTGCGGCATTTACCGAGATTGACAAGGCTATTAATTCTTCCTGATCAAGATCTTCACGCCAGTTGAGATGGATTCAGATTTTCGCGAGGTTGGTAGATTACTATTCGTGCAGAAAGAAGTATACAACCAAAGTACCGTCCTATTTCGTGTACATACATTCCATGATAATCCCAGTCCCAACACTATGCTTCGACGCGACACTCAGTCTGAAATGCCAGCTTCTCCTTTTTGACCCCAAAGAGTGACAGTCCGTTCTCATAAGCACTCTCCCTATCGTCAAGACCAGTTTCCTTCTCGTCGGCAATAATGCGCTCTCGACTCTTCAAGAGCTCAAGCGCAACGTCGCGCCATTCGACCTCTTCCTTGTCCTGCTTCAGCTCTGGTGCCAAATCAAAGTTAAGCTTGATCGATCCGAGTCGTCCGTCGCGCTTCTTGAACTGACCATCCACAATCACCGCGTCGATATCGGAGGGTGAGGAATGCGCAATGATGGCGCCGATGGGATCTTCCTCAGCTGCACAGATCATACCAGGGCTGAGAGTATCCCAGATAACAAGGTCAGCAATCTTGCCTTCTTCCAAAGAGCCAAGCTGGTCTTCCATGTGAATAGCTCTGGCACCGCGAATGGTAGCCAGCTGGAACGCTTCTTGGACTTTCAGTTGAATCCTTCCGGGGAACTTTCCAGTATCGAGGATCTTGTTGTTACGACGGGAACGTTCAGCCTGGATTGCGAGTCTCATCTGTGAGGCAATGCTACCGCTGTTGTTGCTGTGACAGTCGATGCCTAGAGATGCGATAGACTTGGCGTTTTCTTGGAAACACACAGGCCAGCCGTGGGACATTTGAAGTTCGGTCTCTGGGGTTGATGAGATGGCTGCCCCGACTTTCTTGAGCTTTTCGGCATCGGAGTCGTTCAGTGGGGTTGCGTGGGAAAGCAAGATATCCTTTTCGAGGAGACCATAGGCCTCGAGTAAATCCACAAGAGATTGCTCTGTGTCGAGGTCAGTTCGTCAGAATCTCAACTAGAAATCACTAACTTACCGAGTAGACTACCCACATAGTGAGAAGTAATAGTCTTGATCCCCAAGCTTCGAACCTTGCTGAAAATGCCGACAATAACTTCCTTCGGAAGGAAGTAAAAGTCAAATCCGAAGCCCATGGTAACACGTCCATCACCAAAAGGGCCGCCTTCACAAAGCTTTGTCAATTGTTCAAAGATCCAATCAGGAAACAGATTCTGGTCCAATTCAAAAGGTTTCCATGTCTTGACTCGGCCTGTTGGAGTGTAGCAGTAGATAGAGCGGACACCGGATGAGATGGTCGCTGATAAGGCCGCGCTGTCTTTTCATGAGTCAGTAAATACCAAAGTCTGTTTGTGGTTTTACTCACTGTGCTCTGGGCTGTATGAGATGTGGGCGTGGTCGACGATGGTGGTGGTTCCAGCTTCTAGAGCTTCCAGGCATCCACCAAGCTGGCCCCAGAATACGTCTTCGGGCTTGTAGCTGTGGGATACCATGTTTCCTTCCAACAGGTCAGCATCATCATCAAAAATAGGCCAGGCTTTTACGAACCAGGCGCCATGTACTCGAGCAACCCATGATCAGCATGTCTGCCCTTTACCTGCGTCTGCCAAACATGATGATGCGTATCAATAAAGCCTGGCGTAATAAGCTTGTCTGTACAATCGACAACTTCGGTTGACTCAGACGGCGGATCGATCTGGGCAGCAATGCGAGTAATTTTGTTGCCCTCGATCAAAAGTGAATGGTTCTTCAGAGGAACGATAGTATCATCCCCGGACCCACGAGGTACCAACAAAGTGGCGTTCTTCAATAGGATTGAAGCCATTTTAGTGTCGTTTCTGGTAGCACTACAGATAAGATAAGACAATGGAGAACAAATTGAGTGTTACGAAATTGTTCGGTTGCACAACCTCTATATATACGATTTCCCAACAACCTATACAGTGATGATTCTCACCTCATTCCAGATGAGGGGTTGCTGCATTATGGTGGGTTAACTGGGCCTACGATTGGCTGTTGATAGCCTATTCGTCCTTTGTAGGATTTCTCGGATTCCTCTCGCGACGCGAGATCAAGCAGCGATTGGAGCGAGACAAGGATATCACGTCAGCTCTCCATATCAAAGCATTTTTTACTGCAGTGGGTTGCAATTAGCATCTGTTCTGCGTCGCTGTAACGTTATTTAATGCTACAGTATAATTTTTACGTGATTCTGTTTACTATTGTGTTCGATTCAAAACTCATAGGTTACTCTCATGATGTTTATAACCGCTAAGCCCGCCAGGTTTATTGGAATTCCCCGTTGTGATGTTCGGCATTTTAGACATTGAAGCCGACTGTTCCGATAAGATCTAAGCGGGTCCGAGAAGCATCGATAGTTGTCCGCAGCAACGTAAAATCATGGAATGGATGAATATGATGAGCATCAGTATCGGCGATCTCGATTGAGCCCCCAATGGACTAAAATCTACCGCGCGCGCTGACTTCTCTGATTATCAATCAGAATAAGCATATCAGCACTACCAGTTCATCACCTAAAACTGACAACAAGTCTTACCGGCTATTCACGGAAAGATACCCAAGTCCAATAGCTACAAGTTGGCAGATTGTAGTTAATCAGAGTCTTACATTTTCCACAAACTTTTCGTTCTAGGACAACGGGTTTTCGATGCGCCTCAGAGTTTGTAAGACGCGCGCGCTTGTCAGCTCGCCACTCCAGGCGGTATGAGATGTAATAAGATCTCGCTTTCTCAACAATGGGGGCTTGGTGTAGGGGTATCACGTTCGCTTTGCATTGTTCCAAATGCTTGCGAAAGGCCGGGGGTTCAAATCCCTCAGCCTCCATTTTTTGCTTATGTCCATCTCTTTTCACCTTTTCTTTTTGTCTTTACCGTGCTTGGACTAGACGAACTTTTGGTGGGGTATCTGAGAAGCACTGTAGCTGGAGATGTGGTTTCGCTAAAGCCGTGGCGCTGGCGGAAACTCAGGATGCATCTCAACGCGACGCGGCAAAATGAAGGTATCGTCATTAACACGAGTGGAGGACAGTGGTGTGTTTGGAGGCTTTACCAAAAAAGAAAACGTGGCGTCCATCTGGTACAACGTCCAGCCACCGACTCATCTGACAAGCCAGCTCCCGTAGAATGGGGCATGATCAGAAAGGCCTTCATCAAACGGACTTTTTGTTCCTGCGCGTCAAGACCACTCACTCACGTTAGAGAAGGTTCAAAAAAGGGCAAAAGAAACTCCGGTGCGGGGAATCGAACCCCGCTCGCCGCGGATTTTCAGGAATGAAAACGCGGTATGCTAACCGATACACCACACCGGATGTCTGATGTTAGTCAGCATCGCAATTATATTTTATATACGCCAGGCTGGGCGGCTTCCAAGAACACAGCACCCTGGAACCCGCCAGCATTAAGCAAAGAGAGATATAAAAATGGAATAGCATAACTTCTCTGTATTATTGTTAAATCCAAGTCATTCGTTTTGTTTCGCTCTCTCTTAAGCAAGCTCAGGGCTATTCTGCGATGTTTCCAGTGTATATGGATCACAACAGCGATGTTTCTCGCTCAACATTTGTCAACCTCATGCCAATTCGGGCTACCAGACGCCCGTACGCCCAACCATTACCAACCATTGCTTTTAGCTTTGCAAAACTGCGGAATTACTTGTAGAATAATCTTTCCCACCGTATATTGCACTTCTACCACGAACTACTGGTATCATGGCAAGCTGCATTGGAAAAATTGATGGCATCTGAGTGGTCCAGGGTAGCGATCGGCAGGGGTACTGTTCCCAAGGAGATAACCGACAAATGATTCATCACGAGTCTGAAGTCAATCCCAAAGATCTTTTCTCCACAGAATTAACAATAAGCCTCGGTGTTCCCTAAATGCGAATAAGCTACAGCCCAACGTTGAAACAAGTCCAACCTTGGACATCTCACCAAAGGGTCCTGCGCTAAATGCCGCCACAGCCGTAGCGCCTACCATAATCCCTGCCCTGTAGGGCTGTGATTTTACATCGGGACCGATACCACAAGAGACCCCTGCATGAAATTCCTCGGGACCGAAAAAATGCCCATCAACAAAAGATCTGCCTTCCAGGATTACTTTTTTGCTGGGTCGAGTAGGAGTGGTCCGGCAGGCTAACTTTTAGTCTGGTATATGACAATACGTGACTGGCTGGAGACCGAAACATCTTAAATTGCTGGTGAGAATGGAACGGCCAATTTCTTCCCATCTACGGGTAGTGACCGTTGAGAATCTCGGTCCCGAAGACAGTGTTGATGTATGCGATGATGACCGGTATCATTGTAAGCGTCGATGGTAACAAGACATATATAATCAGTTGAGTATCTTGGCTTTGAGTGTTACCAAACAGCTCAACAACACACTCTTTCTTTGACTTTGTCTTCTTCATTCACAGAATACTTCACAAACACCTTCACAATGAAGGGAGGCGCCACTTTTCTCCTTGCCTCCAGCACTCTGCTGAGCGCTGCAAGTGGTCTACAACTCCACAAGCGCGACAACCCAGCCGTCGTCCCTGTTAACTTCGAGAGAGAAATCAGAGATGCCTCTGAATCTCTTAAGAGGCGAGCAGACGACAAGACTACCGAGATGAAGGTTGACAAGCACGGCTTGACCTGGCTCTACTGGGCTAACTTCACCATCGGCACACCGCCCCAACAGCTCTACTCTGAGATCGACACTGGCAGCGCTGATCTTCTTGTCCTAACGGACGAGATTGATGCTTGCAAGGGCAAGGAAGTTCAGTGTACCGGCAATGTATTCAGCACCGGAAAGTCAAGGACTTTTGACTGGGTTGACAGTGAGCCTGAAGCTTCCGGAAGCTTTGGAAGTGGCGAGACTTGGGCTGGATATTACGGCACCGATACTTTCACTCTTGGTGACGCGACAATTGATAACTTTCAATTTATTGCAACAACCGACTTCAAAGCTACTGGCTCTGGTATCTTCAGTATCTTTGGCATTGGTCTTGCTGGACTTGAGCTTGCGAAGAACAAATACGCCAATCTTCCGTATGCCCTCGCTGAAGCGGGAGAGATCAATACACCAGCCTACAGTCTTTGGCTCGACAGCGATCAAAAGGGTCAGTTCCTCTTTGGTGGTGTCAACAAGGCCAAGTACAAGGGTCCTCTCGTTTCGTTCCCCATCCCCAAAAACAACCAGAACGGCAAGACAGACAGACTCCTGGTCGTTATGGAAGGCTTCGGCGTAAGCAACAATGGCAAGTACTCCGGAATGGACTTCACGCCTCGCCCCGTTCTTCTAGACTCTGGAAGTGTTAGAAGTCAACTGAATGCAGAGATGCTCATGCACATAGTTGAGACGTTTGACGACATTGGATTTGTCGCGACTCCTATTGGCGGGCAGGTACCCTGCAATACTAGCGAGAAGTATACTGTGGACTTTACATTCGGAGAGCTCACCTTTAAAATCCCTCTCAAGGATTTCCTCATACAACCTTCTCAAGAGTATGGTCTGGACGGTGTACCCTACTGCGCGCTCAACTTCAATCCTGACGCCACCCTACTTCTCTTGGGCGACGACTTCCTTCGGTCAACCTACCTTGTGTACGACTACGAGAACATGGAGATCTCGATGGCCGAGTACAACCCCGACGGAGGCAAGGACGACATCCACGAGATCGTTAAGAAGGTTCCTGGTGCCGAGAAGCTCAAGGATGTCCCCATGTCGTTTGACGTCTGGGATGGAACCGCATTTGGTGACCCGACCACAGCTCCTACGTATGTTACGGAGGCTACTATGACTCTTCTCAACGGCGGGACTGCTACCGAGGCCACGGTGACCGGCGACCCCAGGGAGACTAACGCGGGTCTTAAGGTGGCTAAGCCAACAGAGACCGCGGAGTCCAAGGACAAGAAAGATGATGAGGATAACGCGGCGACAAGAAGTTTGCCTGGAAGCGCCATGGCTGCTGTTGTTATGGGCGCTATTGCCGGAGCGATGTTCCTGTGGTAGATTATGAGCAATAGAAGAAGAAGCATACTGTAGGGTGTTAAATACCTCTTATTAATAATTATCAATACAGACATAAAATCTGGAAGTCAATTGGTGTTTCGTCTGTCTATTCTTTCAACCGTGGAGATGCTACGTGAATGAGATACAAAGACAATGGAGTTTCCGGTTGTGTTAAAAGAAATTTCCACCGCCGATGTCCAATTTGAGGTCGAGAAATTCTTAGAGAAGAGTCAAAAAGAAAAATGAGTTGGAGACGGGAGGAGCAAAAAGAATGATCACGCTGGGGATCGAACCCAGAATCTTCTGATTCGTAGTCAGACGCCTTGCCATTGGGCCACGCGACCTTATCTTGCTTGGAGAAAGTTTGTCAATTTTGACACTAAGTTGGTCGCAGGCGCGAAACATCGTCCTTGGACTAGAGATATGTGACTCTAGGCCCACTGGCACGTCCCCAGGGCAGATATCACTGACAAATCAGTATTTGTTAGACTTAGAGGGTTGTCTCGAGCGGTTACCACTACAGGAGATATCTTATCGACAGGGCCTAAGCGAGGGGTCAATGTCATCAAACTAATCGCAAAATCTTAAACTGAGTCGGTATGAGCTAAAGTGAATCATCCTTTGTTGTACTCTCAAAAGGGTAATAAGCTCGCTGAAGATCAGCCTGTCAGCCATCACCAGATCGGTCCACTAAGATGTCCGCAAGGCACAGATCGAAGGAACAAATGCGGGTGAACAATTCCGTTTATTGCTACAGCTGTTAGTATCTAGTGGCGTGGGGAAGCACCCGGCTTGGGGATGTTAGTCTAGAGTGCGTTCCTGATCGTTGACAGGTCGAACTCCACTTTATATTCTCAATAGGCAACCAGTTCCGTATTATCCTCCACAAGACCAGTGCTTCAGACTTGGCCTCTCCATCTAATTCTCTTGATGCTCAAGATCCAGGATCAAATCTCTTGCTATTGCCTGACTGCAGCAAGAAACTCATTAACAGCATCATTATGTGAGACTGGAATGCTATGGCGCCTCAATTCCACCTTCCGGCAAGGAAGTGAGATTTACAACTTTGCAGTAATGCTATTGGCGCCACACAGCCGAATCCGGAAGCAGGACGAACGCCCTGGCCATCAACTTCAATGCAGGTACGCAAGGCAAAAGACCGAAATCTAGATCAATATAGGCGGAGACGACAAGCCAGGGTCTTAGAATACCATACCTGTTGAACGGTAACATGAGAGTGCCGTGTTCGTTTGATCTCGCGTGCGCTGACCTGCGCGTTTGGCTGTCTTGGATTTGCTGTGTCGTATTGGCACGGATAACTCTCCAATCAAGACATCATGGCTCGAAATTTTATGTTAGTTGTATTGGGTTTAAGCTTGGTACTACTCGCACAAGCTGAAGGTCCCGTATCCCCCGGAGGAAACGCCAGCGACACCACCACCTCTCCTTGCTTCGTATGTTCCAGCCGACAGTCGCGCCTCAATGGATGTCTGCTAATTTTCACAGTCGACCTGCCTCGATTTGCGTATGAACGGCCCGCGTCTATTGCAAAGCTGGATATTAATCCGACACAGGGTTCCATTTCCGGAAAGAGTTAAAGTGCCATTTACCAATCGTGGATCGACGACATGCAGTTAACATGACTGCGTTGGTGTTCGGAGTTCTGGCGCTTGTATTCTTCGGCATGAGAATCATTTCGAAAATCATTGGGTTCGTGCCATATGGAACCGACGATAGTCTAATCCTGGCATCATTTGTACGCCATTCTTATCGCTTTAAAAGTGGATGCTGACTTCAGGTAGCCGCTCATCATCGTGTTGATTGTCGCTACTTTCATTTGTGCGTATCACCTCTAAATCCCGATATCACTGTGCTGACGGGTTGATAGTAACATCGAAAGGTCTCGGGCTGGATATCTGGCATGTGCGTGACAAAAACGTCACAGCGCATTACCAAGTATACATATAAGTTTCGCTATAGTTGGTCACAGATACTGACAACGTCAATCCAGTTCATCTTAGTTTTTGGGACCTGTTACGCCCTGTCCCTTGCTCTAATAAAATTATCGATCCTAGCCTTCTTCCTACGCATATTTCCAGCCGTCAGATTCCGACGGGCGGTACAACTAACTATGGCCTTCATCGTGGTGATGACAGTAGTATACGGTGTGTTGTTTGCTCTGCAACGCAAACCGCTATGGATGTTCTGGGAAGGATGGAAGGACAAAAGCCCTCGTGGGATGATGTTGGACACCCAACGCCACAGCCATGAGCCATGCCTCGATAAACGTCGCGTTGGATGTCTGGATGATGATTCTTCCCATAACACAGCTATGGAAAATTGGCATCAAGAAGAAGAAAAAGTTCGGGATCATTGCTATGTTCAGTGTGGGAATCTTGTAAGCCTGATGACATCCATGCAAGCTAGGCAAGTTACTGATGATATTGCACAGTCTCACTGTTGTCAGTGCGGTGCGCATTCCATACGTCACAACCTTCGAAACATCAAAGAACTCAACTTGTATGTAACGCTTTCGTTAAAGGATAAAAACTCTAACAGAGAATACAGCGGATTCAGTTGAGACCATCGTCTGGTCTGTGATCGAGTGTGGGAGTCATGGTAGCTTGCATGCCTGGTGCGCGTCAGTGTGTACGAGATATAACAGCACGTGTCAGACGCAGGAGAGTTGAGGAGGGGGAGAACAGGACGAGTATTTTTGTCGATCGGTCTTTGGCGACAATTGTTATGACTAGGCAGCAAACTACATAGGGGACAGGAAGCTCCAATTCGGGGAGTATGGCAAAACCCTATGCTGCAGCTGAAATACATGGATAATGGAGCGCCTGACTTTAAAGCAACTGAAAGCTGAGAAAGAAGTTTCGTATTAAGTGATCTTTTGACCATTTGCGATAAAAACAATCTATAATCCAATATCGAGCCATCGATTCTCAATATCGAAAGCTATTCGCACTTTATAAACCCCAAATATAGTATGTCCTATGCGGCGCTGCTCTTGAAAGCTCCCTCGTCACGAATCCTGTTCAAAAATCTCAAAACAGCCGGTGTAACCTCCTCTGGCTTCTCAAGCTGAGGTGCATGTCCAGCACCCTTAACAGCAACAACCTCGCTATCCTTAAAGTTGGAAGCGACCCATCGAGCCTCCTCAATAGGGTCACTCCAATCAGGGTCCGCATCACCATAGACAGCAAGCACAGGAGCTTTAACCTTGCTAAGGTATGGCTCAACAACAGCGTGGTCTGTGGATAGAGTAGCATGGAAGGCCTTCCAGCGCCCAGGGCCAGTAAGCATCTTGATTGATCGTTCTGCTCTCTCTTGCTTCTTATCTCCGAGACCTGGCCAAAGCTTAGGAGCGTAGGATTTCCAAATCATAGGACCGGTGGGATAATTCATTGAAAGGCGGAAAAGACTTGCGACGAGCTTGCCGGTGCCGGGACGGAGGAATGCGCCGATGAGGACAAGGCCAGCGACCTTGTGAGGTTGGCTCCCAGAGGCAATTGTAGCAGCTGCGCCAGATAGTGAAGCGCCGACAAGAACGGCAGGACCACCGCCGTAGGCATCAATGAGAGTGATGAGATCGTCGGCTGTGGCTTCGTCACCGTAACGGTTGAAGGTAGTGGAGCTGTCGCCGTGACCCCGGAGATCCACTGTGGCTACTCGGTACCCGGCCTTGCGGAGCTCGGTAGCGAGGGGGTCGTATGCATCTCGGAAATCTCCCATTGCTGGGGAGCAGATGACAAGAGGGCCTTCGCCGGAAATGTCGACGGCGAGTTTACCACCGTCTGTCTCGATGTAAGTGAGAGGCATTGTGGAGTTGTGAACGAAGATGAGATTGGATGAGATAAGATGCTGTAAGATAAGGAATATCTGGGTAGAAGTAAGAGTCTAGTGTAGGTTCTTCTTGTTGGATGAGAATAGTCATTTCTACATAGCGGGACAGAGAATATATATAGTCATTTCGATTGAATGAACTGCCGGGTCATGCGGCAGTGTTTGCATCTCTTGAAGGCGAAACTCGGCCGATGCTGACAGTCTTATCATTGATTGGGTCGCCCAAAAGCACGAGAATATGCCGAAACTAACGCGAGAGCGAAATGAGCGAGATCTCACGTCTTATTGGCTGAAGGGTCAGGATTATCCTTGTTCCGTCTTAAAACCGACGGACTAACCCGAGAAGGCATTTGCACTTATTGGCAAGTCTCATGCATTGTGCAATCATTTCTCGTGTGTATGGCCTTAAGTTCAGCTGGGCGCTTTTAATTTCCCGAGTCCTACGGGATTCTGATGCATTGATGGGCTGCATTTGTGATGGCTCGGCGTGGAGATTGAGGACGAAGTTAGCATAGTCCATCACTGGTACTTCTATGATTGAGACTAGAAGAGGACCAAAACTGCTGCCATTATAGAGCGAAATTATAATTATTGTTCCTGTCTGCAACTTATTTCAACAACTGCTGAAGTACTTCACACACGGCATTGCCAACCTCGGTACACTTAGCAGATCCTCCCAAATCTCCCGTCCTGGTTTCTAACCCACCATTCTCCTTTGTATCCAAGACCTTGACGATAGCCTGCTCAATTGCAGCAGCCTCTTTCTCCATTAGAAATGAGTAACGGAGCATCATAGCCAAACTCAGTATTTGTGCAACAGGATTGGCAAGGTCCTTGCCCGAGATATCCGGCGCGCTGCCGTGGACCGGCTCGTAGATACCCTTACATGGTCCGTCTCCTGGAATTCCGGCAAGACTGGCACTAGGTAGCACGCCCAGAGTGCCAGTCAGGCCTCCGGAAATGTCAGAGATGATATCGCCAAAGGTATTGTCGGTATGAATGACGCTGTGGTTGAAGCGTGCGGCGTCTTTTACCATGAGCATCGCCAGACTATCTGCAAGTTGATGCTTCAACTCCACGTCGGTGAGTTCCTTTTGAAAGGTCTCTGTGGTCACGCGACGCCAGAGACGTCCACTCGCGAGCACATTGGCCTTGTCGGCACTCCAAACAATAGGCTTTCCATCAGCGCCAGTGCTAGAATGCAAGATCCTTGCAACAGCCGCACTCACACGCGCTAATCTTTCGACTTCCGGGCGTGAGTACACCCAAAGATCAGATGCCACATCAACATCTTCCTTCTTCTCACCAAAGTAGGCACCTCCACAGTTCTCTCTCACCACAATGAACTTGAGGCCCTCAACGAGCTCGGGTTTGATAGGCGAAGCGCCGATAAGACTTGGAACAAGAATCTCACAAGGTCTCAGGTTGGCGAATGCATCAAGCTTCTGGCGCAGTTTCAAAAGTCCAGATTCAGGCGTGGGATCAGCGCCAGCCCACTCTGGACCGCCAATGCTGCCGAAGAGCACAGCGTCGCTTGCAAGTGCCTTTTCAAGAACGGCTTCGGTGACGGGTGTGCCGTGCTTGTCAATACTGCAGCCACCGACGATGTCTGTGTCTCGTTCGAAATGTAGGTCTGGACGACTGGCTTCAATTACGTCGAGGACTTTGAGAGCTTCAGCCATGATTTCTGGGCCGACATGATCGCCGGGGAGAATGAGAATGCGAAGTGTTTTGGGAGACATTGTAACAGATGGGTGACTTTCTTAGTGGATGACAGTCTGGAGTATCAGGGAAGTTGATGCAATGGTATCTTGTCTCTTATCCTAACATGGTCTTGGGGTCGGTTATCTTACTCTTCCGATGTCGGAACAGCTTACTGTAACATCCGGTTGCGGGAAAGTTTGCATGTTCCTGTGATGGAATTTTGAGGGGAAACAAGAAGAGGGGGCTCCACTATCACTGTTGGTGATGGAGTGTGCCGCCTGATCTGAGGGTGTGGGGTTGGATTGGCGTCGTCCATGGAACCGACAAAAGCTGCTAATTATATGCGGCTATATCAATTGGGATTGTCTTTGCAATCCCATCTCTGGATCATTGAATCATCATTGAAATATTCTTTACATATTTTTTGTTCAATATGTCTACTCGTCTCCAAGGAAAGGTCGCCATCGTCACGGGCGGTGCATCAGGCTTCGGCAAAGGTATCGCAGCCAAATTTGTCTCCGAGGGTGCCAACGTCATCATCACCGACCTTTCCAAAGACGCAGGTGAAGCTGTCGCGTCAGGGCTCAATTGCCTCTTTCTTCGAGCCGACGTTACCAAGCCTGATGACTGGCGCGCAGTTTTATCTCTTGCGCTCGAAAAGTTTAACCAGCTCGATATTGTGGTCAACAATGCTGGCGCGACTTATGCCAATAAGCCAACCCAAGATGCCACCGAGGCAGACTTTGACCTGGTGATGAATGTGAACGTTAAGAGTGTTTTTCACTCTACGAATCTAATTGTGCCTTATTTTATGAAGGAGAAGAGGCCTGGATGCTTTATTCAGGTTGCTTCGACGGCGGGAACTCGACCTAGACCCAACTTGACGTGGTACAATGCCTCCAAGGCGGCTGTTATCAACGCGACAAAGACCATGGCTGTTGAGTATGGCCCTCACCAAATTCGCTTTAACTCGGTTTCGCCAGTAGTGGGAAGCACTGGAATGTAAGTGGAATTTGAAGAAACCCTCAAGAGTATTGCTGATTTTGCCAGGACACATCTCTTCATCGGCAAACCTGATACAGAGGAGAATCGAAAGGGCTTCGTGTCTACCATTCCTTTGGGACGACCGTCAACACCCAGCGACATTGCCAACGCTTGCTGTTATTTGGCTAGCGACGAGGCCAACTTCATCACTGGAGTCAATCTAGAGGTATGTCTGAACCCTGTGTTTCGGCGCTATACAATGCTGACAGTTGGACTGATAGGTCGATGGAGGCCGGTGTGTGTGATCGTGGGATAGCGATAGCATTATTTACTCTGCAATACATTGATATGATAATAACCTTGACTAAAACCCATCGTCAAATTGCCTTAATTAAGTCTGTCTTTACTTTGAATTATTCCAATCCGATATCTTTCTACAGGTTGACCCAGGTTCCACAGATAAGAACCATGCCCAGTCGGCGTATCTCTCAGTGCTCAAAGTCCCGCAGTATCAACTGCTCGCAACACAATCACATGGCATCTTGGATCCTAGACATCAGGCTTGTGCGATGAGCAATGTGTTGGTTGTCCTTCAATGCCAGCCCATCCAGAAAAAGCCCCGAGGTGCCGGCATCGGACCGGGTACATGAATTAGCGCCTGCTCGCTGTGAGATAGGCTATTGATCCCCTGTATCACCAACAGGGCGGGGTAATCACAGGGACCCGGGCTTCCCCGCCGGACGTGATAGCGCCGTTGATAGGGAGCTGTAGCTTGAGCTCCACTTTATGTTCCTGTGAGCTTCAGAGATTACGTCAAGCTCTCCTCCTCAATCCTCATACGATGTAGAGCTGCTGTATATCAGATAGACAAAGAGGCGTTGTTGCGAGTTTCCTTACTTGTATCATCTTTCAATTCACCGACACACACACATACATACGCTTACACAATGGCCAACCCATACTCCCTTCCTTTCACACTCCAGGATACAGATCTCCTTCATCTCGAGTCCTATGTTCATGGCGAGTTTGTCTCCGCCAAAAATAATAAGACTTTTGATATCATCGACCCAGGAACCGGGGATCCTTGGGCAACATGTCCCGATTGTAACGTCGCCGACGTGGAGCCAGCTATAGCGTCTTGCTACGATACCTTCCAGACCTACTCCAAGACGACACCCAGGCAGAGAGCTAAACTTCTCATGAAGTGGCATGAGCTCATACTAGAGTCCAAGGAAGACCTTGCCAAGGTTCTCGTTCATGAGACCGGAAAAACGCTGGCTGAGGCTCGTGGTGAGATTGACTATGCTCTTACCTTCGTCTGGTGGTTCTCTGGCGAGGCAGACCGAGGAGAACATGGAACAACCATGACCTGCAGTGTTCCCGGTCGTCGAGGCATGACGACTAAGCGACCCATTGGTGTCGCGGCAGCTCTGGTACCTTGGAATTTCCCTATTGCGCTCGCTCTTCGTAAGGCAGCGGCAGCATTGGCAGCTGGATGCACTATGGTAGTCAAGACGTCACCCGAGACTCCTCTTACAGCCGTCTCCGTTGCTCATCTCGCGACGAAAGCAGGCTTTCCAGCAGGTGCGCTCAACGTACTCACCACAAGCCTTGAAAACACGCCTGCTGTTGCTGAGGCAATGTGTCTGGACCCGAGAGTGAAGAAGGTCAGCTTTACGGGCAGTACGAGAGTGGGTAAATTGATCTCAACCCTATGCGCAAAGGACCTCAAGAAAACGACACTTGAGCTCGGCGGAAATTGCCCTTTTATTGTCTTCGACGATGCCAACGTCGACCAGGCGATGGACCAGCTTATGAACCTCAAGTGGCGCCATGCTGGCCAGGCTTGTGTGTCTTCTAACCGACTCTTTGTGCATAGCGCTATCTACGATTCCTTCGTTGAGAAGCTCATCAGTCAAGCGAAAGCGTTGAAGACTGGTCATGGTATGGAGGAGGGCACTACTATGGGTGCCCTAACAACCCCCAGAGGGTTGGATAAGGCAGAGGAGCTGTACAAGGAAGCCGTCGAGAAGGGTGCCAAGACAGTTCTAGGTAATGGACAGCGAGAAGGAGGACGGGGCTACTTTATGAAACCTACGATTCTCACCAACATGACTGACGAGATGGCCATAACAAACGACGAGATATTTGCACCTATCCTGGGTGTCTACCGCTTTGACACTGAGGAAGAGGTGACCGATAGAGCAAATGATACGCCGTATGGTTTGACGAGCTACGTATTCACCAAGAATGTCGATAGGTTGATGAGAATGTTTGAGAACCTGGACGCTGGCATGGTGGGACTGGTAAGTCGTTTCCACATTATCTTGTTGAAGTGATATTGACTTGAAGTAGAACGTTGGAAACTGCTCTTCAGCTGAAGCACCCTTTGGAGGTATTAATGACAGTGGACATGGAAAGGAAAGTGGAAAGGATGTTGCTATCAATGAGTTCCTGATTACGAAGACTGGAACCCTATCCATCGAAGGGCATTACTGAACTACTTGTATGGATGTTCATCAATAACGATCAACTATTTTCTGTTCTCCTTTGTACTATAAAGGACGCCAAATGTGTTAGTCTCATTGCGAAACGTTGGCAAAAGTACTTCAAAAGCTTAGACTGGATAAGTGACGCCGTGATGTTTCTATCAGTGCCATGTCCCAGACGCTCGGATACGTGCTTCATTGAATCGCCCTACATTGGGCAACATGGCAGCCAGCTTTAACGATAGTTCTACCGCTGCACATGTACAAAAATGGAGGAATGGAACCGCGGGACAGCTCCGCATCGTTGACTCGGCAGATGTGATTGAGTGGCACGCTCCGGAGGCTGATCAGCCAGCTCGGACAACCCCGCCCCCTAGAGTGCCCTAGTTCATGCAGCTGCCAATGTAGATCACGAGAACCGTGCTAATGGGTCAAGAATCTGGGGTTGCGGGGTCATCAAACTGTCTTTAGCATAGTCTGTGTGTTGGATGTCGCGTCGCTTCAAATGATGATAAAGGAGCTTGGTATGGAGCTCATAAAATTACATCCAAGCAAGATCACAGGAACACGCGTCTAACATCGTCTTTACACGTCAATTATAGACCTTTCAGGACTGACTCTCTCTTTCAGGACTGACTCTCTTGCATTCTCAATGGCCAAGCACACAACCGCCTACAACAGGCTGGTCACAGTTGCTGTAGCCTTCGGTTCACTGGTAAGCCATTACCTTTCCCTCCACATGTCTTTGCTAATCAACCGATAGACCTACGGCTACTGCTCGTCAGTTATTGGGAGCACGATCGGACAGCCAGGATGGTACAACTTCTTTGATCTGCCGATGCAGGGCGAACCTGGTTACGGTACAACGACTACACAAGCCATTTCGACAGCGAACGGCATATACAGCGCAGGCGGCGCAATCGGTACACTGTTTATAATGTGGGCTGCGACTGCACTCGGTAGAAAGAGGTCGATTCAGATCGGAGGCGCCTTTGCCTTACTGGGAGGAGCCTTGCAGGGCGGTGCAGCCAACTTGGGGTAAGTCCTGACCATACTTCTACAAAACCGAAACCTAACAAAAGTCTCCAGCATGTTCCAAGCCGGAAGGATCTTGGCAGGTATCGGTATCGGTATTCTCGTCACCGTCTGTCCGATGTACATGGGCGAGCTCGCTCCGCACGATAAACGAGGTTGGCTTGTCGGTCATCACGCCATTTTCCTTGTCTTCGGATACATGCTTTCCGGCTGGCTTGGATACGCATGCTACTTCACCACCGAAAGTATGCCAGACTTTGCCTGGAGGTTTCCCTTGTGCATGCAGTGTCTCGCCCCGTTGGTACTGCTTATAACCTCTGCTTGGATCCCCGAATCTCCACGTTGGCTTCTGCAGAAGGGTCGCGTTGAGGATGCGTGGAAGGTTATCCGTAACCTACGAGCTTCGCCAGAGGATCCTGATGAGCAGGTCGCTCGGGAAGAAATCTACCAGATCAAAGAACAGCTGGCTTTGGATACTGCGAAGCTTGAGACTCTCGGATGTGGACCTTGGTTGGCTGTGTTCAAAAAGAAGAGCTATCGTAAGCGCATGGCGATCGGCTTCCTCACTCAATGGGGTGCTGAATTCGCTGGCCCTCTTATCATTGTACGTTGTGCACTTCTCTCTTCACGTCAAGTATGTCGCTGACCCTTCTAGAACAACTACTCCGTCATTCTTTACACCAACCTCGGCCAGACTGGATCCATGCCCCTCCTACTTTCGGCACTGTGGCTTACCACTGCCGGCATCATCTATAACCCGCTTGGTGCATGGCTCCATGACAAGGTCAACTCGCGCCGTTGGATGTTTATGGCTGGCCTCTTCGGCTGTCTGATCACTACCAGTGGCCTTGCTGCCTGTATCGCCGAATTCTCGGGAACGGCGAATAAGGCCGGCAACGCGGCTGGTGTCTTCTTCGTCTTCCTCTATCTAGCATTCCAAGGGTAAGTTTCACTTCTCCGTGCCAGTCCGGCTATTCTCTAACAGAACTGATCAGAACTTTGTGTGACACAACCATGTATATCTACGTGTCAGAAATCTTCCCAACCGAGATTCGTCCTATTGGCATGGGGTTCTCTCTATTCGGTCAATTTGCAAGCACCCTCATTTTGCTTCAGACGGCCCCAATTGGATTTGTCAATGTCGGTTGGAAGTACTACCTGGTCATCATTGTTTGGTGTATCTTCTTCATTCCAATCGTCTACTTTTATTTCCCCGAGACGGCCAATCTGTCTCTTGAGGAGATCTCGGCCCGATTCGGCGATGATGTCGCTGTTCATGTCCACGACGTTCCGGAGGAGCAACGCAAGGAACTTGATAACTACCTGAACAAGGTGGATGTTGCACACATGGAGGACTCGGGACCAAAGAGCAAGGCCGTGGCTTAAAGTGGTCTACAAGGGACAAGGCGAAGAGGCAATTTGGACGTTAGTGCATATGTGATTAATTTGTTTAGTATGAGTTCAATTTACATTTACGGTTATAAATTTTTGAACACTCGAATATTGATGTCTAGTAATAATTACATTCGGCATGGTTTGTGATGGTGAATCATCTCCCATTTCTAGCTGTTGTATACCTGGTCTTCTTGATCACAGTCTGTTAATATGTTTCGAAATCGCCTATTCTTCAGAAACTATTATTTTTCTTGCAAGTCCGCCACAATAGAGACTCATATAAACACCCAAATTATAAGATTTGACACATTGTTGATTGTGATATTCATTATGTACGCCAAGAATCCACCTCCACTGAAATCTCGCAATCTCGGCAGTTAGCCATGCAACTGCAACGCAACAGATCAGGCGATTTTGGAAAGACAACCGGGGAAACTAGATCAGCTCCGTCATTCTCTCTTGAACACCTCCACATTTGGAAGAGGTTGGGACCAAGTGCTTCTGAGCTGGTGTAGCGTTGAACCACTAGTCAATCCCGGAGCACCCCCGCAGTGGTACGCTCCAGATATTCACCCTTCGATCAATGAGAGCACCAAATCCAAGACCCGAAGAGGATGCCGGATTGTGGGCGTTCTCCATACCCCAGAAAATGGGGGGCGGGGATGGAATCATGGGGTCTGGTGTCAGAAGTCAACTCCGGGGCAGAGGGTATAGAAGGACCTGTCAAGTTCAAGTCACAGGATCAGAACCTGCTAGGCTGTCAAACCTCAACTGCGCTCCCCAACAGCACTCGATATGGGCAACGCAATCTTACCTGAAGACATGTCTCTTCACTGCAAAGACTATGACAGTCTTCCTGACCCTCGAAGAGTCTGGTCTGGCGCCCCAGGCTCCCGTGAAGAGGGTCTGGGCCGTCTAGTCCTTCTCACGCCAGAAGTGGTTGCCAATGCAGCAGCTACATGCATCAAAACAGGACGTCGAACGTCCTTGAATTGGGACTTGACAAAGCTGGATATTGCCAACTTCAATCGGGCCCCAGCACAGCACCAAATCATCTCACTATTTGACGGTGTTGCATATGACGATGTTTACATCTTCAATCCACAACAATCGTCTCAATGGGACGGTCTCCGCCATTTTTCAGCCCCAGCGCCTACCAAGTCAGACCCAAATCGTCGCCTATTTTACGGTGGCATGACTTCGGTTGAGATCCAGGACAGAAACAATACGCGCATAGGCATACAACACTGGGCCAAAGAAGGAATTTGTGGCCGTGGTGTTTTGCTAGATTATGTTGAATACGCCGCACGGCATTCGATAACATACTCCACATTCTCAAACCACTCAATACCGCTCCATACCCTGCTTGATATTGCGAAGGAACAAAATACTCAGTTCCGTCGGGGAGATATCCTTTTTGTTAGAGTCGGAATCACCAAGGAGTGGGACCAACAGATGAGTGAGGCTGATAAGCTTGCATACGGCCAGAGCACCGACCCTCAACATGCCGGTCTCGAGGGCACAGAAGAGATGCTGAAATGGATCTGGAATGAAGGCTTCTCTGCAGTAGCAAGCGATTCCATTTCTTTTGAAGTCTATCCAAAGCAACCATTTTACAAGCGAGAAGGAACAGATGCGACAGTGCCGGGGTTGTTTATGCATGAGTACTTGCTTGCGGGATGGGGAATGCCAGTTGGTGAGCTCTTTGATCTGGAAGGGCTCAGTCAAATTTGTAAAGAAGAGAAGAGGTGGGAGTTTTTTGTGACATCAGCGCCTCTTAATATGCCTGGAGGCGTAAGTAGTCCTCCCAATTGCATAGCTATATTCTAAATGCCAGCAAATATCTCGACAGATGAAAGTCCCACATATTATGGCTCCTTATTAAATTAGAAACCTTTTGATTCCAACACTTGGAAGATTCTGACAAATTTCGTAGCTAAGCCCCAGCAGTTCAACTTCTGCAACATCTTTTGGGCATCGTTGCTGATAGCAGGAGTGGAGTCGGGAGCACCGATATCCTGAACAGATCCACAGCTGGCTGGCCCTCCTGCTTCAATCCATCTCACTACAACTCGTCGCTGAGATATATTATGGTCGTGAAGATCGAGCCGGACGGTATAGTTCCCTTCAATCGAAGAAGATGATCCGTGAGGACCGTAAGTCGAGTAAGCAATGATGAAGATGTAACCCATGAACACTCGCATGATTTCGCATGGGGCAGAGACTAGATAGTCATTCGCAATCGCAACGATTTGAGCTGCGTGCCAACACAGCCTTCTTGCTGTTTTTGGATCTCTTGCAAATGTTGACTTGAGACGCTCGCGAGCGACCTCGATTCCGTCATGTTGTTGCGGTGTGGACGATATGAGATTGCGTACGATGTAGACTATCATGTCAAGAATGCCGTTAGCGGCACACAGGTGCGAGTAGTGACAAAGAAGGCTAGCAATACTATTCTTATCGTCAGTTTGTATAAATTTTAAGACAAGAATTCGCTTACTTGTAGCTGATCAAATCACCAGTTGTGGACGGTGCCCGTAAGGATTCTACCAGTGTGTTCAACCCCTTCAGAAGTGACCTTTTTGTTTCTCGATGTGCGCTTATGATGGAGGTCAAGCCAAGGAATTCAGGCATGGCGACAACCTCGAGTTGCCAGAGGTCCCATAACATACGCCCCATGACCTGAGCACAGAGCCTCTTGGCCCATGACCCGAGATATGAGGGTGCTTCTCTTCCGGCTAGTGTGAGCTTGATCACCACTGACAGATTGGGGCTAGAGCTGTCAGTTCCAAGTCGGGATACAAGGGCATACCAGGCCTGTGCCGAGTTTGCATTCCAGATTGACTCGGGGCATGGAAGGAGAGAAGGCAGCTCGTTCAGATCGACGACGCCTCGGCGACTTGTGAGAGTGCAGAGACTGCAGTCATATTCGAATGCTGCCCAGGCTGCTCTACGTCCCGATTCTCTGACTATCCAGCTTCTCCACTCATGGCTCAGATCTTGTCCATTCTCCGGGCTGGGAACACCTTCCTGTCTCTCGTCTGAGCTGACGGCGTTACGAGGTTTCAACAGACCAATGCCCCGTAGGCCGCCTATTAGTATGCCGCGGGATCTGTCAGCGTTTTGGTAGAGTTGCCTATCTCCAGATCCTAAAGAGTAAATCTGATGGAGGCAGAGCGCATTAAGATATGAAACATCGTTGTAGCAGGTATTGTCAGATGCGCCCATCCAGGTAATTATAGTGGAACACAGGTCGCTCAGAATAAAAGAAAGGTCAATGTCGCTTGGGGTATCTGAGAGCAAAGCACCAATACAGGCCATGGCAGTCAACATAGCTGGCGGACAAGACGACATGGTCCAAGTAGGCTTATGAAGAATCGACTGAACATCGTGAAACCGAGAGAAATAAGAATCCGCCAGGCGTTGTAGATCGCAGAAAGCTTGAATTGAGTGGCTATCTCGTATTGTTGCAAGCTGTGGCATGGGAGTCTCGGACAATATCTGGATAAAGCCGTCGACAAGTTGTGGCCGACCGACTCGCGACCGACCGTTGAGAAGTTCACGGAGAGGAGGTAGTCGATACTGATGTGGGACTGAGTCATTTCCTTGGTCGAATGGCCACGCAAGACTAGAATGATGGTTGTTCGACGATCGTCTGGCTTCAGCTTCGCGCGTCCACGCCGATTCCGCAGGTTCTGATACTCGTTGGGTGCCTCCGTCGGTAAAGTAACCATTGGTACCTATCGTGTCGGGAGCCCGTTGCTCAACATCCGAGGGGCATGGTTCCTGAAAGGACAGACCCTCCAATGCCGCTAATTGTGAAGATCGAAGGCCGTCATCAATATTGGACCCCAGCCAGTCAAATCCACCAGTTCGAAAATCAGGTTGCATTAAAGCCGTGTAGGAGGGTGAGATGGCAAAGTCATTACTGAAGACGGCGTCACAGGTGTCTGCTAGTAAAGGGTCAAATGACTGTGCCACTTCCTCTGTTGAAGCGATGGAACCAATTGTGGAGTTTGCTTCGAGGCCGTTCAAAGCACCGACTTGACAACCTTGATTCAATGATTGAGTATCGTCAGTTCCACGAGTCAAAGTTGAGGCGGGCGAGGAGGTTGAGGGCGGTAAAGTCCCTATTGGTGCACTCATAGTAAAAGCCGGCTGCCATGCACCGTGCTGAGGAAGCGTAGGCTCATCGGTTTGGCTCTGTGCTTGCTCGTCCTCGGGAGGATGATCAGGTCGGTCAGTACTGGCATCGCTGTCCAGAATTACTAGTCCATCTTGTTCAATCGGGTTAGGATACGAGCAAGCATTGCCCGCGCGAGCACAACCGTTGCAGCAAGGCCTTTTGCGGTCGCATTTTAGTTTCTTCACGACACATCGATAACACGACTTCTGAACCGATTTCTTTGCATGTCCTTTGACACGATGTGTAGAACGTAAATGACGCAAGAGAACGTCACGTCTACTAAATGTCTTTTGGCACTGAGGGCAGGGAATAATGTCCTTGTTGGAGGATGCTACGTGCGTGAGTTGATGGCGACTGAGATGACTGGGCCGTGAGAACTTTTGAGGGCATTCGGGACATTGAAGTTGACGCTGCTATGAGCATATTAGTGCCAGGTATTCGAGCAGATAAAAGGAGTTGAGGGATTACATTTGAGTCTGCTCCCGTCATGGCGAGCTTTGAAATCACCTCGAGGTCGAAAGTGAAAGGAAACAGTGGCAGTATTATTGGGGCCAGCAATCGAGAGTTCTGGGGTAGAATGCGGGGACAATCACGTGTTTGTCATTTAGACTCGAAAAAGACAGACGTAATTATAACATCAGAGATAAAGTTTGCCCTTAAAGTGGCTGACCCCTTGCATCGAGCGCTGACAGGGTTCAGAGCCAACTCATAGTGGTTACAGACGCGACATAAAAACAGTGCCGAATGACAACATTAGGTATCCAAGGGGAAAACCCCAGACAGTTCGGGAGGGGATAGTTACTGAACGAGCACTGTGGTTAGCTCGCTAGGATATAGGGCGGGTATATGAGCAGACCAGGCAGCTTGCTGATGCCTTCCTTGGAGAGTTCATTTGTGTGAGCACCCCGCAGAATAAGGTATATTGTTCCGATACATCTGGTACCGGTGGTTATGATCTTTTGATCTTCTTTCTCGGCCGTAGCATCACTCATTTGGATACTAACCGGTTTACCATTGTTCAAAGGATGGCTGACGTCTTCTGCGCTGAATTTATTGCTGTCCTGTGATGAACGCCTGTTGTAGCTGATGGAGTGAATTATGTTGGTCAACGCCCGAACTATTATAGACTAAGAGTATAGCAGGAAACTCAATTGCATCGTTCATCCCACGATGAAGTAACTTTTAAGTTACAATAAACACAGTAAACACAGTATTAAAGGATGAACTCGATCGGTTACAGTAGCTGTCAGATGAATAGGGTAACCACTAAAGAAATTAGCGTCATGCCCCTAATTAACAGCGGGTCGGTACCTAAGCTAAAGCGAAAAGAGTTACTGCACTCAACGCTAACGGCGCCTGGAAGCTGATCAGTGAATTCTAGACTCGTCGATAAGGTAGGTATTGATTTCGATGGCCCATCTCTTCACAGTTCATTCGATAGTTAACATAAAGGCAAATTAAAGAGGCTAAAACATGATCAGGCACTGCACCACTTAATGTGTTCGTTTTCTCGATTGTCCTTCATCAAAGAACACTCTTCTTCTTAACCCATCACCCATCAGCGAGGATGTGGTATCCAATCCCAGTGTCGCTCGCTTTCAGCGGTCATGGCGCGTGGGCAAGTCCACGCAAGCCCTCTCATTTAGGTCTGTATCACACTTCTTTCTTAGCCTCGACGCTGCTGACCTCCTAGGGACCTCTACTTCAGGGCTGGCATCCGATGCATCTTTCTCCATGATCGGACTCTCTACAACCTCTGTCGAATGGCCAATCACCGCTGGTTCGATGTCAGAGGAAACAAAGACGGACTTTACTTTTTCAAGTAGTCTCTCGATCGACTCCCTCGAAATTACCCCCTCATCAATACCAGAAGACACCTCTGCATCGGCATCCGCTTCATCGATAGAGCCATCCACAACTTTACCAAGCATCCCAACATCTTTTATAACATCAAAGTTCGATGAGCCTACAACACCTACCCTCGCTTCAAACTCCGAAACTGAGATCGTATCACTCTCTTCTCATCCAAGTACTACATCCACGGACATCCCATTGATCGGTTTTGATACATTCACTTCAACTGAATCCGATGTGCCGATAACTTCCGAAATGTCATTGACTTCTACCCTGATTGCAGAAGCAGTGGAAACCCCGACAACTGTCACTGTATCGACCATATACTGGACCTCTTCATATGCAGCCCTTTCAGCATCCGACACGACTACTATACTTACTACGGACTCGGCGACATTGTCAGCTACAATTTCAGGCTCTCCTGATACGACAATCTCTTCTCCAGCAACAACATCCTCCGAAGCACCTTTCAGGTTCAAAGCGATTTCCAACGGCCCTTTTGTGCCCGGCACAGAAATGCGTGCACATTATTCCAGCCCATGGGGATGGACCATCGGCGATTTCATTCACCAAAAACCCACAATATTCACCATGGAGTCTGAGACTGGCTATTTGGTGAGCGAAGTACTTAGACACTGTGTCTCATTCGACATAAACAACTATGTAATCACTATTTTCAGCTGCCCTGAAATCATGCTTCCTTAACACGAATATGTAACTTGCGATCCCGTTAAGGCTAATGGCGATGAGCTTCGATGCGGAGTAGCGGAGTTGAAGTGTATTCTTAGTGGCGTGGGCTCGGGACGTCTCTGCGAGCGGACTGGTGTACGATGGACGCAGGTCAAGGCTCGTGCCTGGTACACGTCTCATTACTTTGTCGGTTTCGTTTCTCCTACCACAACGGCCAATGCCAACTACAATTTTGGCTTTATTGTCAAGGAGGTTTGAAGAGGTCATGGATCGAGCTGATAACCCTTGATTGTTCATATGCTCAGCCTGAAATTGATTTGCAAACAGGGATATTGTTCAAATGGTGCTGCGTAAGTTAAGGCTGTGTTCACGGAACGTCTTCCAATTTCAATATCATGTTCTGGAGACTAGGACAGAACGAGATGCCCGGAAGCATTGTTCAATATACGGAATAAGTGCCCAAGTTCGCCGAACTCATCTTTTAATGAGATCGATAATTCCGCATAGGCGAATGAAACATTACCGGCTATCTCGGCCGTCGAACAGTTAGTGCCAAGCGGTAGAGCTACAAAACTAAGACGCTGCTTTCGCATCGGCAAAATTCCGACGCCCTTGGAAGATGGTTCCATGCTAGCGCTACCCATGTGTGGGGAAATCGCGACGTTGACTCGAGTACCGCCGCACGAGTCAGGATAAGATCTTTCAGCCGTACAAGGGAGATCACGAGAGATGCGGGGTCCCCACGGGGATGGAGCAGGCAGGCAGGGACATCATCGGAGGAGATCCGATGGATGCAGACTACTGGGATGTTCGAGCGTATATATGACTTTGCACTGGGCGTCTCAGCATTCCAACGTAGACCATCTGGCCTTGTCAATCACTCTGTATCGCTCGCCATGGATCAGAATAACAGCAAAGGCGTCGAGCCTATGAAGGTTGACGACAAGTTCATCGAAAATGCCCCCGACGCCTACTCAGGTCTCTTGCCTGAAGATGCGGACTTTATGCGCGGATGGGAAGGTAAAGCTGGCAAGAAGGTCGTGAGAAAGGTATGGTTCCCAGATTCTTCGAGTATTTTGTCTTGCTAATTGATTCAGATTGACTTTCGACTTCTTCCCATCATGGCAGTTCTGTACCTACTCGCCCACATCGATCGAGGAAATATTGGAAATGCGAAGATCGAAGGAATGGACAAGGACTTGGGTCTTGTCGGTAACCAGTACAACATCGCCAGTACTATCTTCTTTGTTCCATACATCATCTTCGGTAGGTGTTACGGCAATCCCGTCTCTTGGGCATCACTGACTCGCCGCAGAGGTTCCCTCCAACATCATCCTCAAGAAGGTGCGCCCTAGCATCTGGCTGTCGTTCCTGGTCTTCAGCTGGGGTATTGTCATGACATGCATGGGTGTCGTGCAGAACTTTGAAGGACTTGTCGCCTGCCGTGTCATTCTCGGAATCTTCGAGGTACGTCAATTGGTTCAACGTCTTTCAAGCCTACTAACCAATATTAGGCTGGTTTCTTCCCCGGTGCCGTCTACATCGTCTCGAGCTGGTACCCGCGTCACGAGCTCCAACAACGCCTAGCCATTTTCTACACTGCCTCTGCTTTCTCGGGCGCTCTCAGTGGCCTTCTTGCCTTTGGCATCGCCCGTCTCGACGGCGCGAGAGGCATTGCTGGCTGGCGCTGGATCTTCCTCATCGAAGGAGCGGTCACGGTAGCAGCTGCTCTAGTTATGCCGTTACTCATTATCGATACCCCCGAACGAGCGAAGTGGCTGTCCGACGATGAGAAACGTTACATTGACTTGCGCCTTCGACTCTCCGGTGTTCGAGCAAACACTGAGGAGGGTGATAAGTTCTCGTGGAAGTTGTTGTTCAAGACGATGACTGATTGGAAGGTCATGCTTGGTGTTGTTCTAGCTTGGGCGAACTCCGTTCCTAACGCCGCCTTCAAGTTTACCATGCCGCAGATTATTAAGCAACTTGGCTTCTCTACAGCTAATGCCCAGCTGCTTACAATGCCGCCGTATGTGTGCGGTGGTATTGCCGCGTGGTTATCTGGAAGATTCTCGGATCGCCTAGCTTGGCGCATGCCGTTCATCGTTGGACCTATGTCAATTCTTTTGATAGCGATGGCTGTCCTGTTCAACTACTCCAAGGATGTTGGAAACAATGTTCCAGCCATGTATATCGGTGTGATTCTGGCTCAAATCGGTATCTACCCACTTCTGCCTGGTATCACTGCTTGGACAGGCAACAACCTCGCTCCATCTTGGAAGCGATCCATTGGCCTTGCTTGGCTTTTGGCTGCTGGAAACCTTGGCAGTATTATCGGCACCAATATCTTCCTCGACAGAGAGGGACCTCAGTACCCCACTGGGTACGGCACCGCGCTTGGTATCATTTGTCTGGGTGCTTCTTGCGCCTTGTTCATGGAGTTCTGTCTTTGGCGATCAAACAAGGCACGAGCTAAGATCTCAGAGGTGGAGATTCGCCAGAAGTATTCTCAGGAGGAGCTGGATGCTATGGGAGAGAAGAGTCCTCTGTACAAATACACTCTGTAAAGGTTCCAGGGATAACGTCTGACTTAGTTAGGTGGAGGTGGGCAAAAGCCAGTGGTCACGAAACCTGACGTGGAGGATTTCAGACGGGCATGTAGGCAGTCAATAGAGTCCTACGCCATTTGAGCAGTGCATTCCTTGCAGAATGAAGATATCCTTTCTGTGAGCATTTGAGATATCTCGATGATCCGCTTCCTAATCTATTTCATGGAGCTTTGCAATGGTCTACCCACTCGTAGAGCAAACTAAGATAGGTTGATGGTACAACAGATGCTCAGAAATTCTGGGCTAATTCACATCATGAAGTGGCCTCACAGCATGACCCACGGGAAATGCCTGTTGTTCTCAAACATGTGCTTTAATTCAATTTGACTTTGAATCTAAGTTTTACTCTGGAATTATTTATACCACTAAATCTAGAAAAACGCCAGAGCGTTCGGTGGACTTGCGACAGCTCCCGGCACCTGTCCTCGGTTAGCTTCATCCATAATTTCTACACAACGGCAGCTCAACTTACATTCATAGGGGAGCTTGACATGAAGAAGGTATACCGTCCCAGTTCTTTGCATTTCTTCGAAAGTTCTTCGAGGTAGAACAACTCACCAATTGGCATGCCCCAGCCCGCCAAAAGCCACTCATGTAAATGCCACTCCAGATCTTTACACGGCCACACTTCCAACGAGCGCGCATCGCCACAAATAGCAGCAATCTTAGTGTTCCACAGGAACTTGAGCAGGTCTTTAGAGGGCTTCAGACCGATGTTATCCGGCTTTTGAGTCTTGTACAACTCGTTGAGATGCTCGCGCTTGGTGGGGTCCATGTTCTCATACTGGGCAAGGTAGCCAAAGCGAATGACAATGATGTCGCCGGCTCGAAGTGAGTCGAGGCTCATGTTTTGGTATTCGAGAGTTTTGATGATTTGGTCGAAAGGAATTTCGTGGGATGTCATGCCGTCAATTTGGATGCCTTCGTTTAGAGCCCACGAGTACCAGTCGATAAAGACGGCGCGTCCGGCAATACCCTTCTCTGAGACATCTGCACACCTGTCAATAAGAGAACTTGAGTCGAAATAGCGAGGTACGTACGGTGAATACTGTTTGGATGGTCTGAGGCAGCAAATTCCTCGGCTTTGCGACCCATGTAGTATAACTATCGGGTCTGTCAGAAGCATTTCAGGGCGTCTCCAGTCATACTTACTGCCTCTTCTTGATAAGCATAATGTCGAAACCCATCCCATTGAGAACTACATTGCGAATTGAAGCTCCACTAGTACTGGCATTAGCTATCTGCCATCAATTTAAACTTGGTCAGGCTACCTCGTCGTCGTGCGCATGCTTCAATGGCGCTTTGTTAATCAGGTTCAGCTCAAGGTTCTTGCGTGCAAATTTTGGATTTGATGCTCCAGTCATAGACCAACTGCCCGATGGTTAGCCTCTGTCATCTAACCAGTGGTCTAACTTACTTCAAGGACAACCTTGATCCCGTCTTGATGTTCTCTCTAGCCGCTTGACTGATCACCTCGTCGTTCAAATGATTTAGGGTACCAAGCTGGTCATCAGGACCCCAGCGACCCCATGCATTCCCCCGAGGACCATTTTTGTCCAAGGGCAATTCGTCAAAGTCGGGATGTTTCTGGAACGCCATCGTTGTCTAGTATGAATCTGTCAAGTAAGTCTTTTGGCTGGTAGCACATTCAACTTGAGCTATTCTCACAATTATTAATACTAATTCCGGCGTCTTTGCCGTGGCTATCAGCATTTAGTCTCACGCGGGGTATGATGATCGTGAGGGGCGTTTCCGAACGGCGCACGGAAAACCCCCGACGTAACTTCAGCCATCGGACCCAGTCCGAAGAGATATATCCACAATCTTTAGAACGGTCCAAGCATCAACTAAGTAAATTCATAAAATTGGACTAGCTTAAAATGCAACTCGTTTGCTTACAAAATTACCAATCAGTCTCGTCTCGTGTTTGCGCCCCTGTCAATTGCTACCGTTCGTTGCAAGGTCCTCTTCAAGTTGTCTGTCCCGAATCCAACGGACCATATCGAGTATGGCGGGATCATCGGGATCGAGGGTCGGCTCTGCGGCCAGAGTTAAACGAGTCAACTCTTGCAGGACAGGATCATCAAGATCGGGATCGCGAAAGTCAGGATACTCCTCATCATCGTAGTCATCTCCACCGAAGTCATCTCCAGTGAGCATATCCAAAGCGTCAGTGGACTTCAATCGCATAAAGGTATGATACCCAGTGTCAGTCTCTCCGAAAGTACAACGGTTTGGTATAGCTTCCTCTACTAATTTGGTGAGGTCGGGATCCTCGTCCACATCTACCATGATTTCAATTCCTTCGGGCACAAGGCGTTTGATAACCTCTAGCCTCCGTTTTAACAGCACGAGACTCACACAGCCACCGCACCGTAGCCAGGTTTATGGTGCCAATCCAGCTGCAGCTTGCAAATCGAGAAAACTCGGAGTCGATCATATCTTCTCCAGCAGGGACAAGGGTGCCGTTTCTCCTTTTTCTTTTCATTAAATGACAGCAAAGCGACGACAATGCCGATGCGGGCAGGGGAGATATTTCGAAACCCAGCAAGTGAAGCTGCTGGATCGCTGAGGCGGATAGAATCTATAATGACTCATATGGAACTTTGTCATTTTGGCCTCACCTGTTCAGCCGCAGCCAGGCCCTCAAACGAGATCGAAACCAGTCTGAATATCAGTACGGAGAGAACAGTCCTAAAGCCAAGTAAAAGCCGCTAGCCAGGGGTTTATTGACGCTACCGCAATGCTACCGCCCAAGGTTGTATCAGGAATCAATAGTCTGCTAGAGTATTGACTGCTTACCACGGCACAATTTCAATATCTTGACATATAGCTGATTGTACATCAATGCGGCTTAAGCATTCGTAGTTTATTGGATCTCACAGTCAGAAATGTAAAGTGGGTATAAAAAGTCAAGACTATAACCTGAATCTGCCAGCTCTATCGGAATTTCACTTTGGAATCTCGTTCAGCCAATATTCTCATTCATGACGTTCAATTGTATCGTATACTCATATCTATCCATCAAACGCCTCACTCAAAACTCCAAGCAAATTCCAAACTATGTATATCTATGTGTCATCCTAGGCGCAGTCGGCATCTGCGTAGTCTCTCTCGCCTGATCAAAAGACGGAGGATTCGATCCATCACTCATACTCCTCAGCTTTGCCTCCTTCTGTTTTCTCGCCTTGCTCCTTCTTCTCAGACATGAGAGTAGACAGCACAGGGTGAGAAGAACAATGAAACCACCGACTGAAGCAGCTGTCGCGATGACAGCAGTGCGGTTTCGATCGAACCAGCTTCTACCATCACCGCTAAAGTCGTCATCGCCGGTACAGTTTTGTACGTCGATGGGACATTGGCCTGAACTTCCGTCGCAGCGCTCTTCGGGATCGCAGTCGGCTGTGCTTTCTCTGCAGACGAGACCGCTGTCTGCGACGCGGCATTCTTCAGTGCAGCAGCCGTCGCTGACGGGATCGCATTCGGCGCCTTCGCGGAGTTGGCATGTTTCGGGGTTGCAGCATGAATCGGATGGACAACGTCTTGAGCCTCCGCAATCGCATGTTTCTCCAGGCTCGACAATTCCATTGCCGCATTGACTGTCGTTAATGTCCGGCACGTCATCCTCGGATACAAGACAACTTGTGTCGATGTGCTCCTCTCCAATGCCGGTGCAAATGGTTCCGATAGTACAAGGTGAGAACTCCTCAATTCCTGGGCTGCTTTGCGGGTTCATGATGTACTGGTTTCGCGCGTCGCATGTTGAGCGACTAAGCGGACAACAATCGTCACTGCGGGAATATCCATCGCTACATTCGCTAGATGTGCAGTCATGAGCAGCACCAAAGTTATGCGCCAGCTCGTGCGCAAAGACCTGCCATTCATTGCTTGTGCGAACGACCACGTTGGCGGATGCGGTGCCTCCACCGCCGTAGATAGATCCTCCCGATCGGTTGCAAATACTTCCGATCCAAGCGATACCAACTGTTGAGCCACTTCTGCAGGCTGTCAAAAGAGACCAAACGGCGTTGTTATCACGCATCCTGTTTCTCCACCTCGTGAACAGGTTGAGCCGGGTGTTGATGTCAACGTTGGCAGTGCAGGGAAGGTTCCAGGGCATGGAAGTTGGTGCGTCAGCGGGGCAGGATGGGTCGGACATGGTCAAGTTCTGGATTGCCAAGGCGATGTTAAAAGTGTCCTCGTAAACCTGAGATGCAACATTGACCATCGAGATAATGTTATCGCGAGCATCTTGCATGTCGTCGAACTCAGCTGTGTATGAACAATCGGCTGCGATTCCGACCAAGGCAACTCGTCGAGATGAAGGACAGCCATCTGTGTCTCCAACATGATTGGCCGGATCGAACCAGTCGCTGGGGTTTTGTCGACGGGTGAATCCAAGCGGAGGAGACTCGTCTCTCTTTCTCTTCATGCCTTCGTAGTTTTCGGCTTCTTCGAATGCGAATTGCTCTGGGTTGAATCTATGGGCTCCACAGGATGGCTTCTCTGTCGCGGATCGCTTAAGAATGGCATCATGCTCAGGGCCCACCAATTCCTTCCAGACTCTCATGTTTCGCTTGGCTTCTTTGGGATTGCTGTTATCCAGTCGTCGCGTCTGTCGATAGTTCGAGTCCAGGGAAATATGGTGATAAGCGCCGTCATTCGTGAATGTACCTTCAATCACATGTCGTCCCTCTCGATATCGGACCATCATTCGCGCCCATCCTATCCTTCGTCGCGTTTGCTTCTCATCATCATTCACCCAAGCGACTCCCTTGTACAACAACGGGCTAGAGCCCTTGAGATCCAGAGTCTGTCCATATTTCTTATTCGGCTTGACATGCTCAATATTCGTGTTTTGGGTTAACACATGTCTTGATGGCTGCAAGTTAAGTGTAATCCGTTGACGCTCATAAGGAACATCAAACTCGACTTGAAATGAAGACGCAGCACCAATAGTATGCGGATCTTGAGAAAACTCAAGCTTCTCAATAGCCGCTGACTTATCGACGGTGTCTCTAGCTCTTGAATGTGCTGGGGGCAGTGATGTCAGTAAATATGGACCAGGCTTAACATGTCTTGGCATGACATACCTTGCACTTGGAAAACCTGCAAGACAAGCAATAATAAAAAGGTCAGGAGACTCATAGCTGCTCACTTTCCACGATGAGAAAGGAAAGCAGATCTTTCTGAAACAAGCGCTGGAATTGGGAGGTTAGTTAAACATATACCTACATATCTGGTCTTGCGGGCAAGGGTCGCTTCGCCCCCCTGTCGTTCTATGACACAGGGACTGTCTTGGCCAGTTAGCGAAGCCAAGACGTTAAGTCGCCTGGGCGGGATCGGCTTATTCCAAGGCAGCTGAGCCACTTGGGTTTCGTCAGAGTGCGTGCAGTTCTGTGTGTTTCACAAGGCTTCGGGGAGCCGAGAGCGCGAGGTTCCTCCATATGGAGTCAGATTGAGCGCTGCTTTCTCATTACATCAGAGGTCCATCATATTGTGTTGACATATGTCTAATTAATTGAATTACTATTAAACAATTATCCGGTATTTGGGTCTCTACTGTTCCTGTCTCAAAAACAACCTTGTTTGTCGCAAATTCCCGTGGATTAAGCTTAAATTGTTTCTGATACACTACATCATCCGGCACCTCCGGAACCCGGACCCCGCCATGGAGTTGTAGACTCTAGAGTAGAGGTGGGATGAGACGGAGATGCTGACAAAAGTCTTGGCTTAAATCCGAAATACAAAAAAGACAAAAAGGACCCTTACCCACTTGTAGAGTTCAATGACGCCCGAGCTGACGTATGTCCATTCTTGGCATTTCAGTCCGCGTGGTCCCCTTCTTACTAAACAATTAACAAGAAAAGCCACGTTCCTCTAGACTGGAATTCCAAGACTTTTTAACTACAATTTAAGCATCATCTCGCATTTCTTGGTACCTGATTGGAAACCGAAAGTCTGATCTGAGGCTGTAGAGGATCAGGGACTTCAATCGCCGAGACTTTGTAGCTAATTGTCTTGGGTGAAACTGAGCATGTGGGAGATTCGTCAACGTGGCGAGGAATAAGCCATCTCCCGTGTCGCACAGCCGTGTTAGATTCTAACAAATTACAAAAATGTCCGCGTAAGCATAAGCGTTTTAACGTTTTAAGATACATGACTAGAGTACATGGCGGCTTTAAAAGGTATGCACCGAAGTATGCATCGAAGAGGTAAACTTCTATGACGCCGGAAGCCACGGGGGGATGATCTACGCCCAGGGACGGTACTGCACTGCACTGCACTGCACAATCCTTCAGAAATCCTGCAAATGCATGTCTTCCAATGAAAAAACAATATCTGGGCAATCTGGGCGCTCGGCCTGTTTTTGTCGTCATTTGGTTGGTGAAATGTCTCGGCGGTGAGAAGCAGCCAAGAACGGACTTTGTGTCATCACCTTGAATCCCCGAGTCATCAAGGAAGATTTCTGAAGGCCAGCTGATACATTTTCGATGGTGACACTGCCTCAGACAATTTTCGGGGAATTATTCCTGACACCCTTTGGTTCAACTAACGTGGAGTGTATGACGATCATGTCTGGGGTAGCGTATCTTATCTGATAAGATAACGTCAGATAACGATTACAGAGGCGAATATCTCGAGATCTGATTGCGAATGATGCGTAGATAATTGTTTGTCGCAATTCTAGATGTTCTTGTGACTCTTTTCCAATGTACTGCGAGTAATGCATCATATATCGGTTAGAGAACTGTTTTTTGTTGCCGTCATATGATGTGCGCTATGTTGGTTTCTGCGCTGTTGGTTCGGATTGTTCCATGAACTTTCAGATACTATACCAGCCCAGGCATTTGACGTTGTCGAACCTCCTCGCTCCTTCAGTCAAGACTGAAATAATGGCTCACTTCTTCTTCTCTCTTTTTATTATCCGCCTGTAATACTGAGCCCGTCAGATAAGCTTGAATGATAAATGCACTTTAATCGTCGTTTACCCTGTATCAGGCAGGGTCAAGAAGTTCGTGACGCCATCTTTTTTCGTCCCTTGGTTAAAGACATATGACATCATGAAATTGGTCCCTTGGCTCTCAACATCCAGGCATTTGGTTCGGTTAAGCTAATCCGACTTGAGGATAGCCTCATATCTGAACGACCCTCAACAGCTATTTCAGTAAAACTTGTGGTTTGTGAAAGGCTCAATAGGTACAACGACATCGTCAAATTGAAATTTCCAGACTGGTTTATGCTCGCTGATGACCATGGTATAGCTGTTATGCTGGCCATCTTGACTCTATTCTCCTCCGTAATATCTGGACCTGTCCTGGTCAACGTCTACTCCGGGTTTGCTAGTGACACATCTGGTGATAGAGTCAATGATTCTGCCATTGCCTTTCCACCAAGCTCAAAAAAAACTCGGGACTACCGGTAGAACATGTCGTTACACGCCCGCTATCTGGAACGTAATTGAATGTCAACCAGCAACACCAAGATGACTGAGCCTGACCTTTGTATCTATATCGAACATCAATGACACCTGCCAGTTGTTTCACTCTCGTATCCAAATCGACAGACCCCGGCAAACAGAACGACTATCTTAAAAGAGGAGGGAGCTCCGAATGATATGCCATTGAGTCAAGCATCGTATGTTCTTGACCCTTCTGTCTTTAATTGACGTGACCTTCCCAATATGCTGATGTTGTTGTTGATCACTTGATGCAGCGCTCCCACATAGAACTTGAAGGACGAATGAGAATATGTTGATAGGACCGAACCGGTAATATGGAGATTGAAATGAGGGAATACGAGAGTGTTCCCTCATTCAACTTCAGGTGTGGCTCCCATGCATAACTGACTGCCAATCCTACTAGGCATCCCGATCAAGTAATCACATCATCGGCTAAATAAGATCAGGCAACTTAATGCTTCTCCGCGACCTGAGACACGGCACATTAATCAACAGCTTCCCCGCATGCGCGCGGGAGCGAGTTTAAACTACCATCAATACTAAGTATTCTTTCGGCAATCCCGCTCTACGATCCCACCCTAGCGTAGTAATTGCAGGGGTAACCAACCACGATCCTTGCGATATCAGGCTTCTTCAGCAGGTATGGACCCTTGAATGGTGCGGTTATTATCTGTGCGACCTGAGGGTCCTCCCATTTGGGGCTTCTATCAAGGAAGAAACGCTGGATCTCCACTAAGATATGTTTATATATGGCGGAGTATGCCTACCAGATATGGGGCATAGTGCAACCTGGCGATGTATGTTGCCAGAAACTTGCATTGTGATGAGGGGCTTCTTGCCATGCTATTAAACACAGCATCGGAGGAATCCCTAAATGAGGATTGTATAGCTTTTGTAATGGTTATGAAGCTATGTCTACAAGTAATGAAGGGGACATGTGAATTCACCGAACCGGCATCAAGATGGGTATAAAAGAGCTATCTGTCTGCCCAGTCAGTTAACATTCTTGACCTTCATCCTGTCACGTTCGACTGCCTAATTCAATCACAAATCAAACCTTCTCACCACTCCTCTACCGTCACTCACCGCTGCCATGTCTCTCAAGAGCCTCTTCACCATTATTCTCGCCGCCCCCGCAATCATGGCAGCCCCCACCGCGGAAGCTAAAGTGGCCGGCAGAGAGGTCCTAGCCTGCGCTTGTGCCAACGCAGCAGGCGAGACTAAGATCGACGGCTACTGTCCATACATTGCCGGCCGAAATGTCGAAGTTGACGGCCAAGACTACGTAAACCACTTTTGACCACATTCGTTAAGCCATGGCTAATAATCTCATCTACAGTGCTTCCCTGCCGCTACGTGGTCAGAGTACATGGATACTCGCTTCACAGATGATTTCTGCCCTGGCTACTACCCTGGATACCCCAAGGGTGTTTGCAAGACTGTTTCAGTTTGCCCGCTTATTGGTGACTACCAGCAGATTTGCTAAACTTGCTATCATGAAGATGGAATGACGGGCTTTCCAAAGTAATCATGTCGGAACATATTCTACTTCGCTATATAAACTTTGTATTCTAAATGAACATATTTGATTTCTTGGCTGACTGCCCTCGCTCCTAATCCTTGAGGTGTCCTGAGAAGGCTAACACGAATCGTTCCACAGAAACTTCCAATCGTGCTCCAGTCGAGACAACGTGATTCAAGTCTAACTCTCGCTCAGACCGACGACTCTTGAGACGGGTCAACTGCCGACTTGACCAATTAGCCAAACAAAATGATCCTAATTCCCGGAAGTGCCAGCCTCCTTGAATACAATCATGGTGATTTGCAACATTGAGTACGCTCACTCAATCTTACGGAAATCGCTGTTCGGTTGGTTCGGTGGGTCCCAGCGTATCACGAGACTAAAATTATCTACATATTTGGCCGAACCTTTGATCAATTAACAATTACTGATCACAGGATGATCCAAAGTCTACGTCACCATAGAAAGTAGTCATTACCAAATAGCTGTGAATAAAGATGATCTGTCGCATGGCAACAATGACAATATAGATAAAGCTACGAGTCCTCTCGTCACAGTCTGATCAGACGAGTACAGATTATCGCGTAACACATTCCTTTTCAACTTTTCACTCATCTGCCTCATTTTTGCGCATGTCTCAGAAACTGCCGTCATTTACCGAGAGCGGCTGGCGCAAATTAATATGCGGTAAATCTGCAGACCGTCGTGCCAAAGTCACTCTTAAAGACCCAATATCTTATAATTCAAACCCGCGTTCTCCCTTGAAGGCTCAACTCAGCTGCGCTGTTGGTTCAGAACGCAGCCCACCTGGTCAGACAACTATCGCCTCGTACGAATCCGACAAGGCGACCTGTTGCCCAACCTATGAGCTTGAACTGAACGATTTGAAAACCGATGAGGACGATCACGATGCCTTCGATGATGAGCGAGACTCGCAAATGACAGATCGTAATGGATTTGGAAGGAAATATGTACTGGAATTTAGTGCCGGCAGACCAATCATTACCGAAGTCCTAGGAACTGAATCAGGATATCGTTTACGTTTGAGCAAAGGCCATCAACATGGGAGAAATATTGGCCAAAAGTGAAAAGGTTCAATATGGTTAGTCCTTAAGTTTCTACCAACACATCTTTAGCTCTGGCAAACTTAGAAATGCCATCCATGATATTCGCGATCGCGGTTCACCTCATCATTGTTCTATCGTCAAGAAACCCTGCGAGCCAGTTGTCCCCAACATTCGTAACAATATCCTCAGCTCGTCTTTGTTTCATTGTCTCGACAGCTTCGGTGCAGATATCTCCGAGCATATCAGACATCGTAGTTGACTTGTCTCTAAAGAAGTCTTGGAACCACACAAGGGCCTTGTCAACATGCATTATGTCTTGCTGAAACTCCGCTTGTCGAGAGTTATTGAGGTTGTTTGCCATTAGTAGGACCATGGCTGAAATGTATGTGCATGCAGCAAACCTATAGATGTTAACTGGGTCATGAGTGGAGTGAAGTCTGACTCACCATTTCAACCAAGTGTGCTTTTGGTGTAGCTGCTCATATAATATCATGTAATTCCTTGCGTCTTCAACCATTGTCTTCCACTCGATGGGTAGCTCCAGTAAACTCGTCCCTCGCCCGTGATCGCGTATACCAACGACCCACTGCTCATCCCAGGCATGAGCGCGAGTTATGAGAGTCATGCACAGGAGACTCCGCGTGTGGAGGATGCAAAGGAAGATTGCTGTAGAGGGATTGTTGCTTGTAGTTGCCACGACGTTCGCCCCGTTGAACTCTGCTGGAACAGTGGTTTTCCATTGATCGAGTGCTTTGACGATCCTTTCTCTTGATGTCTTTCTTTCTTCAGGCGTTCTTTTTGATGCACGAGTTGAGTACAGGTGATCGTAGACATCGCCTTGGATACTCGCAAGCTGAATACGAGAAAGCAGGTAGTTCATCTTGGCGTTCCCGTCAACTGTGGTAACTATACCGGCCTGAGCATCACCTTCGTCAATACCAGATAGTTGCATAGGCAGATCAAGATCAATGTCGTCATCAACTTGAACAGAAGGCTGCTGAGCACGCAGACTAAGATCTTTATCCACAATGTAGGCCAACCAAAAGACACGAGCATGTTGTCTTTGCTCAACGGGACTTAAATGTTCCGTGGAGATTCTGTTATGCAGTCCCATCTTGTGAATAAGACGCATCGTGGCCGATATGATGACTAAAGCAGGTGTCATATCACTTCCGGTTTGTAACAACATGGCTATGCCAATTAATGTTTGGATGTTGAGCAGTCGAGTTTCGCCTAGTGTGACAGCCCATACAACTGATTGTGCTTTGTTGACATAATCACTGATAGTTCCGAATTGAGCGTCTGCGTCGCCATCATCCGGCATTTGTTGCCGTGCCAAGGCGAGGACAACGTTGATGGCAGCCCATGCCACAGGGTCTCGCTCACGGGGCTGCGTAGCGTATGTTTCTCCGACGAGCTGCAGGAGTGAATCAGGATCAAACAAAGGCATCATGGAGTTGAAGGTGTTGAGATAAATCCCGATCATGTGCATGGTCAATTGTAGAGCGGGGAGCTTCATGCTGCCGCTCGTATCATTCGCATCCCCAAAGTCCACGGTCTGCGTTTCGGTCGCATACTCTTGGTCCTGATACTGAGCCTGCATTGGCACATTAGTGGCCCGTCGTGCCATCTAGATTAGGTAACGTACGAGTTGGCCTTGCAACTGCTGCAGTTGGACTTTCAGGTTCCGGATCTCTCTAGCTTCCGGAGGTTCGGCATCTTGCTGAGCTCTGGGCGGCTTCCACTTCCTGCTTTGGGCAGTATGCGTACATGACGTCTTGTAGGTGATACAATTAGAGCAACGCGGCTGCTGTCCGTCGCACTTGATCTTGCGTGTATAGCACAGATCGCAAGCCTGGGCCAATTAGTAATACTCTGATGGCGTCTCCTCGGAAGCACTCCACCTTTCTTGGACGGTTGCTGGACTGCATCTTCACCGAGGTCAAAACAGCTTTTTACTAGTGGATAGAGGAGATTAGTCCAGAAATGACGCGGTCAACTTTTGGAAATCTTCCGTGGAAGTTGTTTGGGGCGGGATATATGTCAGACGGAGGGCGTCAGCGCTTCCGCGGAAGCTGACCAAGCACGAATCTCAGATAAGCATTAACCAATCACTCACAAATCGGAACCGCTATGCCTATTGCGGACTCTGGAGAATTCCATACAAATAGCAATCAATTATTACCAGTTTAATGAGAAAGCACAGCGTGAATACATTTAAGAAAATCTACATATGTCCATCCTTGACAATTTGCAGCCAGACGCTTAGCTAAACGAGACTGAGACGGTCTGCCCCGACCATCCGAGGGGTACCCCATGATAGCCAGCCAATACCTTACTTGCGTCCAACCTCCGTCTTGACCTGCTCGACATCTGGAGCGATCTCAGGATATCCTGAGTCGTCGCCAAGTCGTTTCCAATCGCCAAAGAACAGGGGTCCCGGGTGGCAGATGGTAAGTGCAAGAAGGGCCGCCATGATCATTGGCCCATCGAGGACCATCAGGGAGGGCTCATCATTTGCAGCCTCAGACTTGAAGCCACCAGAGAGTTCAACGACACGATAAATACATCTGATAGTGATAGTGACAGTGGCAATGCTAAGGGCTGCAGCCAGTTAGCATAGTGCTCGAAAAATGCAAAGATTCACATACCCCAGATAAAGGACCTAAATTGTCGAGAAGCCCGCAGCTCTCGAAACCGAGGGTTGGCATTCTCTGTGCCTTTTCGGATTCGAGTCCAGAGATGTGTTGCTAGACCCATAAATACACCCAAGGATAGCACTTGGTATGCCAAACCCGCTACCAGGATGTAAACACCTCTATCGACCTTCTTTTGGGTTTTTCCAACAGCGGCCATACCACCACCCATGGCTTGGAGGACTAGCGACACAACATCAGAGCATATGAAGATAATCGCGTATGTTCTGGGCGCCATGAGCGAGAATTGTCTTCCATATGCTTTGACGACTCGACCGAGAGAGAGATAGATTGGCGCAGAGATGAGAGCAGGTGCAATAGTAAGGCATACTAGTTGGATGACGAAGTACCTGATAAAAGCAGAAATGTTAGGTCACTGGCCTAGTAAAACAGGAGTATACAAACTTTTTCTTGAATATGCCATCCCCTCGGGCTTGCATAACGCGGCCAGCATAGCCAATCGCTTCTACAACGCAACCCAGTACCAGGCCACCAGCAAAGGTGCCCCAAACTTTGTATCGAATCGCCAGGTAGAGCTGAATGATGGCGAAAATGGCAAAAACTGCCAGGTAAAAGGCGTTAGCGCCGAGGTTGGGTACATAATGGTACCAGCCGTATTGCTCGACGCTACAAGTAGCCATCGTACAAAGACTGCGGTCGAACGCCATGTTGGATTTTGTGAAAGGGTGTGAGTACAGCGAATGTACGTATGGATGGGAGAAATTCAACGTGTGGAACCAAATGGCATTTGGGCTTTTAAAGCTATCAACAATCTCGAAGAGGCATCCTGACGTTTCTTGTTGCCCTAATTGTTTCAGATGATTAGCCACGAAAATGCCTTGTGCGCCTATCCTTCTAACCTCAAAGAGACACAATACTCGTTACTGTTGTTTCTGTTGTGTTGATCTCTCGGATACGCCAGCCAATGATAGCCTTATTCCCGGAAATCTGACATCTCAACAGGGAAATATTCCTCGAGCTGAATTATTATCCGACCCCACCCGGGGCATATTTGACCTCTCAGACGAAGGTTACGGAGTGTTTGTCAAAGCTGACATTCCTGACTGAATTTGGATGAGTGCAGATCCTGTGGTGCTTAGGCAGGATGTCCTTTGGCTAACCACAGCTTGGGCCTTGCTCGATGAGGATGTAGGGCTACGAAACGGCGGCCCATATTTGCAACGTTCGCAAGTATAAGCATGTATCTAGGCTTTACATTGGGTTCAGTCTGTTTGCTCTCGTCGTCAGGTCATGCTAATGGAGCATGGGCTGCAGCCCACGACAGCTATTGCAAAAATGAGGGTTCCGTATTGAAACGACTCCGCAACTAATCAATGAGGCTATTGGTACTTATGAAAGTCTGCCTAGCAGCCCTTGAGACCCGTCAAGTTTTGCAAGTATTAGCTAAGATTTTCAATGAGCCTAAGAAAAGTTTGTGTGACCTTATGAATTGAGTCTTGGTACCTAACTGGGACAACAAGGCCACATGTAAGCAATTGGGACCACCCCCTGCATGACCTCTGATGGGTTGCGTTGTCCCACAATAGGGAGGGATCAATGATGAGTCAAGATTCGTAAAAAGAACTTTGTTCAGGATGCTATAGCAATGATCAATTGGGCAGGATCCGACACTGACGTACTGATGATCAAGTGGTTGGAAGTGGCTGTCTCAGTACTGGGCCCAGGTGAGTAACTGGGTGGCCTCCTGCTAGAGCCCCGGAGGACTACTGGAGGTTGGTTGGTTGTAGCCCAGAATCAGATCATTGCTTGTAAATATAAAGTTCTTCCTCCTCTCTTCCGCTTATGCTTAAGTACTCCCGACTTTTCAATGACGTTTACAATGAAAAGTCAACCACTTTCACCATTCCTCGTCGAACATCAGAGCGTGAAGACATGGTTTCTATCATGAACCCCACTTTTTAAGCGCTGTAAGTCCGATGTCCCTCCCGTTGCGGACCTGTTATTTCGATCTAAGATTTCGGTCCTGTTGACGGGTGAGTCTTGTGGCCTTACTGAAACTTTGATACCGTCCTCTCTACCGTTCAATGATTGGTCCCCTCTTTGGACAATTGCCTCTCATTCTTTATCGCCAAACTCACACGATATAACTCCAATGTTCACATGATGCCTTTTCCCGCTTGACCCGGCGCTGATATCAGGGTTCAGTTGAGCATAAAATGCGTTACTTCCATCCGGTTTTGTCCCCTCTTCCTATTAACGATATCAGCCACTTACAAGAGACATCAACTGTCCAGCTCGCCGACTTGGACGAAACCCTCTTACACAGAGCTCTGAAGCAAGTCACGAATAATTGAATCCAAATCAAAGGTTATGCTTTCTCTCAAGGTTCGTTGTTTCCAAACTCATTATCGAAGGAGTAACTAACCGATGAAGACTACAATCTCTCTCGTGCTTGCTACTGTTTCAGTAGTACTGGCGAGCACATGCAGCAAAGGATGGGAGACCGGAAAGGGACCGTGGTGCACTGGAGGATCGTATGGCTTTTGTATCCAATCTCTGGACAGCTCATGCTGGAAGCCGTGCAACCACCCTTTGTTTGGAATTGATAGAAAGTGCCATGAGTTCTGTCGCCAGCTTGTCAAATACGCATGTTCAGGCCGGTGTGCGAGTGTTAGTAACTGTTCCGACTGTATGAATGCTATCCAGCGTGCAAACGTCACTAGTAACCCGGAGTCGGGCCTAGACTACATGTACTGTTCCAAAGAAGGAAGTAAGTTGTCTATTAACTTGGCCTACAAATCATTGCAGTCTCTGACGATTCACTTTAGCGGACCACAATTTCTGTGGTTGCGATCTAAAAAGTTAATTATGTAAGGGAGTTATTGGGGGAGGAAGACAGCTTCCCGAAGTAAAGTACAGGGGAAAGCGCCTGGAGTTTTAGTGGGACAGCCGCTATAATGTCCCTTGCACCAAAGTAAGGCCAATCGCGAAAAAGCGAGCTCGGATATATTGCAGCCACTGTCATAAAACTGTTAGAAGTAGGATGCTGCTCGGAATAAATATAATTCGTTTCTGGATTGCAAATATTAAAGCCCTGCCTGTTTCGACGTGCAAGTTCGCATTTCTCAATCGCCGAGAAAGCTGCTGTGCTGCTGTCGGGGACTGAAAGTCGATGGTCATTGGTCAGGTGTCAGATAACCAAGAGCCGGAGGTACCCGCTTCTGCCCTCGGTCGGCGATTGAACTGCCGAAGGAGAAAGGGGTTACCTCTGTGCAGCAATCCAGCTTTCGCTTATTTAGTAAAAAGATGTCTCACGATAATCCCAATTGCTAAAAGGTGAGTTTCTTGCCCCTATCTGTGTATTTTCCAGACTCAAGTAGCCTGCAGGGACGATGTCATGTACGACCCTCGGCTTAGACTTCGTATTGTCTTGAAAGATGTGGAGACGCTGTAGCTTATCGACGACGGCTTATTGGTAGACGACCTGACTCAGCTGAGCTTATCTGCTCGACAGCCAGTTAGAATGCTTACAACAAGTCGGTGAGCATCCACCCTGCAAAGTCGGAGTTTGATTCTTGATTCTGCTTCTGCTTCTTTGAGATAACATGATACTCATGCATCCTCATAATAATCCGACATTTACTCCGTACAATCATACCAAGCTTAGAATCAGTTCATAGGACTAATCTGAGCTCTTATCAGCCAATGTAATAATTGTTTGCTTTATCTCGCTTCCTGTCACACCTCGTCCTACCAAGCCCTCCCGCTTATCTTTCAATCGCCGACTCATCCTCACCCACTTTCACTTCCTCTAACCATCTTACATCGCTCGCCATCAGAATGACAGTCTCTTCATCATCGCCGTCAATTAAACCATCCGGTATAGCAACCCTCGCCTGTACCGTCTGCAGAAAACAGCACCTCAAATGCGATGCGGGGAAACCTTCTTGTTCACGATGCACAGAGACCGACCAGGTGTGCTTTTACGAGCCATCGCGGCGCGGCGGACGAAGAAAGAAGCTTCGCTCTGATACGCAGCCGAAACGGCTTATGATGAGATCGAGTCAAAGTGAACCCGCCGGATTTATGGACAGTGTAAATGTGAACCCAATCAGTTTGCCCATTACGCCGACTTCCTCGTCACAGGAGGGCATTCCTGGGAATGGATTGGCACAGCTTACGCCGCGACCAGCTCATCAAGGTTCGGTATCAGACAGTTCAAGCGAAAGACGCGCGAGCGATCATCAGGCTCAAGTGGCTCCTGCTCCAGTACAGCAGTCATTGAATGATCCTGCTATGTCATTCTACCACCACCTTGACCCGGGTCTGATATCGCAAGCAATAGAAAGCACCAACCTTGGAAGTATCAACACGCATGCGCCGGTCCCAACCTCATCTGAAAACGACCGTCTACTACGTCTTTACTACGAAAACTTCCACAACGCACACCCATTCCTGGTTCCCAGCTCCTCTTTCACATCTCGAAATTACCCACCGTATCTTCGGCGCATGGTGGACTTTGCTGGCTCTCACTACTCCCCATCAGGAGCCAACGCGCAGCTCAGAGCTTCCGTCACAACAGACATGCTGTCAATCACGGACAACTCAACGTCTATGGTTCAATCACTTCTCATCTACTCGATACTGCTGTTCTTCGGCGGTGATCTCGATGCCGCTGGTAAAACGTTTGAGCAGTGCACGAGAATGGCCATGGATTTGGGTATGCATCTCAATGACTTTGCAGCAGCCAGACAATTGGACAATCCGATTGAGGCAGAGAGTTTGAGGCGGACATGGTGGGAGATTTATGTCACGGATATTCTCATGGCTGTACCGCCCAAGACCATGAATCTTCGATGCAGTAGTGTTCCTCCCAAGGTCTGCTTACCATGTGAGGAGGCTTTTTACAACGGACGCCTAGATATCCCTCCACCGCATCATGTTTTGGAATTTAAACGACGGGTTCTCTTGACCGGCGATGTCACATTCTCGTCGTACAGTTATCGCATCGAAGCAGCAACGATTCTCGGTCGAGTTTTGTTGCTAAATCAGAAGAAGAGCACCAGCCATGATCATTCACAATCGATAGAGAATGCTCTACTCAGCTGGTCTAACCATTTACCTCCCGGAAAACTGGAGATCGTGGACTCTTATGGAAACATCGATGAGATGATGTTTCAAGCACACATGATCATTGCCCTCGCCAGCATGCTGTTACACCTCCCTCGAAGCAATCTTCACTCTCTTCTAGCAGACTCCAAAGACCCGTTCATCCCAGTTGCACAAAACCACCCGCTCTCATCATCCACAACTTTAATTCAAGGCATAAAAGCGACAGATGCATCACGACGCATATCAGATTGCATATCTCTCTGCCCCAACGTCCCCAAGCACACACCCTTCGTTATCCCGGCCCTTGCTCTCTGTGGCTTCATCCAACTCGCCACCACCCAAGGTCATCCAGACGAATGCTTCGAGCATCACTACAATCGTGTAACTTTAGTGTTGGGCTGTTTAAAAAGCGCGCGACGGATGTGGCGCATGGCGGAATCTGAGTACGATCGTCTTCGGTGCTGCGCCTCAGAGCTGATTGCGGATGCTATGGATAGGATGAATGCCTTGCCTTTGTGCCAGACTCTTCCGAATACCACGCCTGCGATAACTGGTACGGCTGATCAGGGTGGGGGTCTGGCGCTGTTATCGCCGACGCGTGGAAATATGGATTCTGCGATGCCACGATTTGATCCATTGTTTTTGGATTCGGTTTGTTATGATTATTCGTTATTTAGCGCTTTGCCGGATTTCCATAGCTCTTAGACGTTACTTAATTCTGCTCCGGATGGTTTTAGGAAGAATACCCAGTTAGACAAATTGATTTACTCCCCTCAGACTTTGGTGCCTGAAGTGATTGTGTTGTTGTACAGTTGTACTAGCTCGAGCATGGGTGGAAGAGTAGGTAGCAAATTCAGCCTTACGAGGCCGCCCGTGAAGTCATTCTCGACGACTGGAACACGGCAATCTCGATCTCATTTGGTAAAACTCCGATTGGAAGATCGACTACGCATTATTTGGGCCCACAGAGGCACAGCCCCATCAGATTCGAAAAGGACATTACAGGTTGTCAGAATCGGGTAAATGCAACTATTCTCGGTCCCGAAACAAATTCAGATGCAGTCATATGACTCAGGGAAATACCAGAAATGATTCTCGAACCCATCAATCCATAGATGACAACTTTTTATGCTACAGTGAAGATGTCGACGTTTAAATATCAACGCCTGGATGAAGCTCTCAATGATATTCGCGTCGTTACAATATGGCCTGGTAGATTCGACGACCCTATCAAAATCGACATTTCCCGTCATTCGTTTGTTCCATCGCCTGTCGATAAGAACTCCCAGTTGCTCTCAATAGAGGAGATAAAAAAGACTATACCGGATGAATCACCGTGGGAGGTATCTAGTACACTAGAAGGTCGAACGATATTCGTCAACAATGACACAGATGAGACTTCATGGATTCATCCAGATCCACTCGTGGACCGAAGTCTATACGATCGCGAATACGTATCTGAGAAGAATAAAGCGCAGCCTGTCTATGAGGCACTCTCGTATACATGGGGATCTGACATCGCTTCTTCACCTGTGAGGGTTGAAACAATCGAGAGTAGCACCGAACCGTCGTATCAAGGGTCACTGTTTATAGGCCAGAACCTGGACGAAGCGCTGCGGTATTTGCGATATCCTCACAGCCCCCGCACAATGTGGATCGACGCACTATCTATCAATCAAAGCGACATCGAAGAACGCAACCACGAAGTCAAACGCATGGGCGATATCTTCAGATTTGCGACAAGAGTCGTTGCCTGGATAGGACCAGCCTTCTTAGGAAGTACCTTGGCTCTATCCACACTGAAGAACATCGCTCAGAATATAGTATGGAAGTCAAACAGAGGATGCAAAGCCAGACCAGGTTGCTCTGATCCTTCATGGCACAAATGCGACATCCCGCCGCAATTCAATACCCTCACCGAAATTACCATCGGAAACTTGTTCTCCCGACTCTGGTTCCGAAGATTATGGGTGGTGCAAGAGATACATCTCTCGAGTCCATCATCAATAGTCCAGTGCGGCCATGAGACTATTCTCTGGACGGATTTGCAGGGCGCTGCTATGATTCTTATATCTAAGCACGACGATGGAACAAAAGGACGTTTACAGCGCCATTTGTGGGAAATGGCCAGGATCTGCTTCTACATCAAGGGTACAAGACTTGATGATATTCTTTGGAAGTATCATGATCTTGGTTGCCAACTTCCTCATGATAGAATCTATGGGCTGATGAATCTTGCGCCACCTGGATGGGCGAGCCGCATCGAACCAGATTACTCAAAATCTGTTTTGGAAGTCTACAGAGAGGCTTTCTTGGAGTATTCCCGATTCTATGGACGTCTTGATCTTTTACTGCAGACGGGTGTCAATGGAGTTGGGACAGTATCGTGTGATGAGAATTGGCCTTCTTGGGTTCCAGATTGGACTGCGCGAGCACTTGATACAATTCCACCAGGCAATGGTTTTAGCGCAGCAAGTTTCTCCCCATCACATTCAGCTCTCCACGGCCCGAATGAATTGGAAGTAGCAGGTATTCGTCTAGACACTATCACCTACGTATACCGGCTCGAGATCGAAAGCTTCCAAGACTTGGCAGACTATTTCAACGAACTTGATCTTGAGAAGATTATGAAGAAGCGGTATCGAGCAGGGGAATCGTTTTTTGATGCGCACTTGCGTGTTGTTACACATTCCAGGTTCAAGGAACGAGTTCCTCATGTTGGAAGGCCTGAGTTTGAGCATGTGCGAGAACATATAATCAATCTGGCTCAAGGCAGAGAAAGTCCGTATAACTTGACGCAATATGAGAATGAAACGATAGTTGGAATGGAGGATTCATATTGCTTTCTTACTAGCGATGGATATCTTGGCCATTGTCGGACGAGAGGAACAGTAGAGAAAGGTAAGTCTTTTCCATCCTCTACAGACACAGTAGTTAACATCTCCAGGCGACGAAATATTCATCCCCCTCGGCTGCCAAGTCCCCATCCTCGTTCGCCCAACATCCAACAACAAGCATAGATCTCTCGGCGACTGCTTCGTACACGGCGTTATGCACGGAGAGACACTTTTAGGTCCTCTTCCTCCCAACTACAGTGTCCAAGAAATTAAACGCAGCGACGGAATCACTCGAACCCATTTTCTAAACCATGACACAGGGGAGCACACTATGGGAGATCCGCGACTGGTACCCATACCATTTCCAAAAGGATGGCTATTCTCGGGATGGGGCATGGAAACCGACGATCCTATTTACTGTCCTCTTTTCGTACACGAAACAGGCAAGGTTGTTCCTCACGATCCACGGTTGGAGATGTGTGCCTTGATAGAGAGGGGTGTCAATGTGCAGACAGTAAGACTAGTATAGCTTCCGTCAGTTTTGATAGCGTAAGAAGAACTCACGATTGGTCTTTGTTTCAATTCCTTTCCGACACGTTTTCGGTTATTACAGGGCCAGGCGGTTATGGCTGTGCCTCGGCATTCGGGTGTGTTCATGATTGGTGGTGTTTCATGAGGCAGCTGGCGAACCGTCAGCTGAAAGTGCACTTGGGGCTGAAAGGTGACGTTTCACCGCCGGTATCACAACCCGTTCCTTTTTAAACTTTACAAACAATATTACGTCTAAATATCTATAAACTCATTCAGATACTCTAAAATCTATGATTAGCGAGTCAAAGTCCCAGCAAACATTCTCATCATATTTTCCCACTGGCATGGAGGTCATACATGATGACGCCGATGCCATCGCCGACATATGTCTTATACACGGCGCAGCAGGGGACCCCAAGTCTGCATGTACAGAGTCTGCGCCATGGCTAAAATCACTCCTACCTTCCCAAATTGACAAAGTTCGTATCCTCAGCTATGGATACGGTCCATATGATGGACCCGGCGAAAGACAATTCGACGTCTTTGATTGCACTAGCGATCTTCGTCATGGCCTCATATACCATCGGCAGAACACACCCTTACGTCCACTCATTTTTGTGGCGCATTGTGTTGGTGGATTGGTCCTCAAGGAAGTAGTTAATTACTGCTACTACAGCCGCCCCACAAGTCATGACGCCGCGATTTATTCGGTTCTTAAAGGAATTATCTTCATCGGAACTCCTCATAAAGCGGAATGGAAACCGGTCGTGAATAGTCGAGTCGCGAGATTATACGCTGGGTCTACTGATATAGTAGTGGCGGATGCCTCCATTGACGTATATACAGATGCTAAGCAGAATCGCGGCACCTCAACACACATAGAGTCGGTCGGGGATATGAGCGAGAATGATCATCCAAATAAAGTGGAAGCCGTATCTTTCTTGACATATCATCCTGAACTCGCAACAACAAAGCCTTCTGTTCCAGAACTGCTAGCAACCATTGATACGATTGACGAATACGAAGCCATCCCCATCATCGCCGATCATATACAAATGATCAAACTTAGCCCCTCGGATGAAGGAACCAGACAGATTGCCGAGACATTAGACGAGTGGACATCACAAATCAGTAATTAATAAGAATTCCACTAGATTTTCCCCACTAACTTCTATCAGAATTATCACAACAGACCCCAACATCTGTCGATACATCAACAATGGCGACCTTCCAAACAGGCCGCAGCACTCGAAGCATTGGTCTCCAGCGCCAACGTCGTCATGAACGGTCTACAACCACACTTGTTGAGCACAATTCAGAGCCAGACAGTCTTCCGCAAGTGTCATATGAAATGCTCGGCCCATCATTGTTCCCGGAATCAGCCAAACCACCAGCAAGTTTCTACTTGCCACGGCCCTGCTACATATTCTGCTTCTTGATGTTCCTCATTGTTGTGGGCAGTGCTAGCTTAGGGATTTACTACAGCGTGCGCTATGATAAGATGGGAGATGGGTTTACGGCTGCTGGGTGGATTGTTGCTACTGGTGCCTTGCTACTGGCTGGTCCATTGGCTCGGCACTATCCGAATTGTTCATGTTGGGGTACGAAAAGGTCTTTTTCTTATGAGTTTATTCGCATGGATACTCTGCCGCACTCTTTGTCAGCGAGTACGCTTCCAAGATATTCATTGGCAAGCGCTCCCGCTGCGAGTCAACATCAGAGCAGTACATGACGAAACAGTTTATAAAAGAATTTCTTCTTCACTACCAAGGCAAGCCTCAGCAAGCAATGAAAAAAGAAGCCTGTCAGACGTCCATCAGCACCCGTCCCGAAAGCGCGCCCGAAGGCAAGACCACTCGCAGGACCGAGATCATCAAGCAAACCTCTCTATACAGCCACCGCAAAGCAGTAACCGCCGTCCTTGCGGACAGATCGAGAGGACCAAAAAGTGTTATTCACTCTAGGGTGCCGAGGATATACATTCATCAACCAGGGTGGGATCTGTGGCTCTTTTGGAGAACCAAGAGAAGGTCGAATACTATAGAAATGATTCTCTGAAGTATTGTCGACATGAAGAAGAAAGGAAAAAAAAATTCTAAAAGGTCGGCGGCTTTCGAGACTTTTATAGATGGTTGGTGTGGAGTACGTGACTAAGCTTGGAGCAGAGTTTTCTGTTATGGGGTCTGTTGACTCGGCGGTATTCATGATGAGGCTGACTAGCGAAAGGGCACGGTTGTGAAAATTCTTTGAAAATTCTTCTTGGTGTTCTGGAAGATCCATTTGTTTGGTAATTGTTTTGTTCTATTCGCTGGTTTTGAAGATTTTTCTTCATGTTGAGAAATTGAGAGTCAAGATAGAGATTTCATTGGTCAATGAGTTTTTCCATGCACGGAGACTTATTCTTCCTCGATGTTATGGCTTCGGCCAATCAATGTCTGCTACTGCCCAGTGACCGTACGGCAGCTTGTTAATGAAAGTGAAGATGTTGATGGCAGAACGTGTGTCATTTTCCTAAACACGCCAATATATGACAGCAGATTTAACTGTCGTGAATTTACGAGAACTGGATCAAAGCTAGAGTATATTATAGTATTTTTATTATGTTTATAACCACTTATCGATAACTCACATTGCTGTTGAAGAGACAATTGGAAATGTCATCCAGAAAGTACAGGGTAACTCGAGTCCCACTTCAACACCTCAAAGCTCACTTGGTGATATCAAGAACCTACAATGTAATAAAAGCGGAAAGGGCCGACAAGAGACATCCACTTCGGCAATACTCAACTCGCCCTACTCGGACTGATGGAAGTGTTGAAAAACATTCGGGACAAGGCATCAGCTCGACTCCTCAGCAATAAAAGACCACTCATGATTGGCTCACACCTCAATGGCGCCAAGCATAGCAGGTCATTCTCGACATCCAGTTTGTTAGTATTCCAGAGGTAACATGCACATCTCCCAAGCCATGGCAATTTCGGGTATCCCATAAAACCGGTAGCCGAAACAATGGTATTCTTTCTCCAGGTCTCCGGTGCAACTGTGTATAGCCAAGTCTAATGTTAACTCGTCGAGGAATGAAAGCTAAACTGCAATTGGTCCCCACCTCCGATCTCCCCAAGATGCCAAGTTATCTGTGCTGCTGCATCAGCGCCAAGTTGACTCGAGAATGAGCCCGTTTGCAGAAAAAAGCCAAGATCTCATTCACGCGGGTTGGCTCCCCCGCAAACTAAACCTTGAAGCTTATTCCAGGCAGATGCCAAGAATGGTTGGCTGCCGGCAGTACGACACGGGTAATCTTCCAGCTCAGCTATTCAAAGTATCTTGTACCCAGTGTCTGTCTCCTTTGTCTCTATTCATAGCCCCGTATCACAACATGCAGTAGCCTCATTCTCTCCTGCATACAGCACACTTTTGTTGGTCTCCTGCGTCGAAGGCGCAACGTCCAAGCCCGGATTGCCCGTAAAGAAATTAACTGGCTTAAGCCCTACGGTGAGCTTTTCGCTTGGCATAACCGGCCAATCCTCAATCCTGGGATTATGCGTCGACCCGAAGGTATGCCAGATAACAATGTCTTGGTTTCTCACCGACTGAGCCACGCCTGTGTTTCTGCGCTTCGCAATTACTGACGCTAGCCCGTCACCGCCGGAAGACTGCATCGTGTATTTGCCTGCGGGGAAATGGTCATTGTCTTCGTGTCTTGTTACCCAGACTGCATGCTCGGCGAATTCAGACCGCTTGGCGTGGAAAGAATCTGAGTGGGCGAGAAGCATTTGGCTGTAGAAGGGTATGAGCTTGAAACCGATTGGTGTACCTGTGATTGGATTGATTTTGTTCTCGTTGATGAATTTGAAGGTGCGCGCTTTGGTAAAGTCGAGATCGAAACCGCCTTCTTCCTCAATGGTCTGGCTCTCGGTGACATAGCCAACTCCGAAAGGGTTGTGGACCGCTGGGTCATTAACAGGAAGCGACTTTGACTCTTCTACCACGAGAGAATTTTCATGACCGTCGATCGCGGGATCAATGCGAAGGCTGAAGAGATGTTGGTGGTATGGCGCCAAGACCCCAGGTGCGACAACAGTTCCGTATGGATAGCCGCCCTTGTGGTCCATGGAGGTTGGCGCAGTTGATAAGATACCGGTGGCACGGACTTCATAATTGATTGAGGCGTCTTGGTAGAAGTGCCATGCAAAAATGTACTCGTAGTTGCTAACGGTGATAATGGTCTGCAGAACAAGAACTCGAGATCGGGCGACGACGGGATTGTTCGTGCGGAAGTTTGTATGCTTCCATAAAATTCCATCATCTTGTTCATGGCAGCAGACGACATTTGGCAGTTTCATAGGCTCACCTGATGGCGTATTATGATAAGCGTCGAAGTACTTGATAGTACCTAGGCAATCGCAGCCAAGCTGTAAGTTATTGGCGTTGATGCCAGCTCCATCATTACCAAGGTCGAATGCAGCCTTGCGTGGGTATGGAGAACGTGGATCGCCGTAAGGAACAAACATCTCAGCTAGTGAAAGCCGATAGAAAAGGCTTCGTCCATCGTATCGAATATCATGGAGAGTCAGGCCCTCTCGATAATTGAAGCCAACGCGAAGATCCCATTTCTCCCATCGCAAGTGGTTGCCGTCGATCTGGAATGAGGGTCCGTCAGGTTGAACCACTTGATATGGCTTAGTGCTGGCTCTGGGGCTTGGTCTCAAGTCAGGATGATATTCGCTCTTGGTAGTATTGTGAATTCTTCGACGGTCGAATGGCCTGGTCTCGGTGTGGATTCTTTCGTCTGGTGTTGTCGGTAAGCGGTACACCCTTGTGACCTGAAGAGACTCTGATACTTCAGCGCAAATATCAAGTGGGTAAGCATAGTAGTTCGCATCGGGATTCTCCAACAGTCGGAGATAGAACCAGCACTAAGCAGTATTAGCCAGATAACTAACATTGTGGTGCGGGGCGTGTTATACCATAGTAACGCGATCAGTCATATCATTCATCCCATCCGTAGCATAAGCCCAAGGTTCAACAACCACAGTAGCCCCATCAGGAATGTTAAGAGTCTTGATCTCAGCTTGGACCTTCTCATCAGCAAGACAGGCCTCTTCAACAGCTTTCATAAAGTTAGTATCAATGTAGGAATGTTTCCCTTCGACATGCTGTTTTTTGACAACGCTATTGTTGTCGAGATCTACAATGAGTTCAAAGAGTTGGGTTCCGCTAGGATCTTTCTTGATGGAGACTTCGACTCGGGCATAGCGAGTTGGAGGTTCTGCCACTTGACCTGTGCGTTCTTGTTCGAGATAAGAGACCATTTCCTTCTTTGCGGGCTCGAGAAGGGTTATGACGCGGAAATTCGGCTCTTGACTTCCAAAGTGAGGACGCACTATCTGAGAGGTCTAGGAAATCCTTTAGTGGCTGATGAAGCTTGATGTAAATAGCGAACTGACTCTTGATATCTCCTCAGGCCTAAGAGGGTCAAAAGGGTGTGGCGGTGGTGCATTCATTGTAACGGCTGGCAATGAGTATGTTTGATTGAGAAGATTGATATCGAATTAAAATGCGAACTTTTGGAATATCGCGACGGGCTTTGGTTATATAGAAAGAAGACATCAATGAAGTCGTTCAAATGAGGGGTCGAGATGTCGCACGCCCTTCTAGTGGAACTTTATGACTACTTAGATAATCGCGCCTTCCAACGACAACACCAATGTAATCTCACAATTAAAAATGCCTGATATCTCAATTGTACTTAATTCACAGCTACTATATAGAAGAAGACCTATCTTGTACGTAGATGTGGCCCTTCACGGTTCCCCTCATACTCCAAGTCACCACGTCACGCTAGCCAAGCTCGACTTGTCATGTGTCACTGCAAGACGCAGATCAAACGGTTGGAAATAAATCCCGGCCACATGGGAGAAGAGAGTTTTGGGAAGGTGAGTACCAGTGCGACGGGTCGGTAGCTTGCTTGAAAACGGGTTCTGTGTTATGCATTTGAAACTGGATCTTGACATATGTCAGATTCATCACTGAATGGGGTCGAAGATATTGTATGATCTTATGTCTCTGGTTGTAAGTAAGCATACCATTCTTTCTAGAAGACTCATTTGTACTGCTCAGGTGTTTGAAACAAGCCATTGGGCATGGTTTCACTGATCTGGCCTACATCACTTTTATGCTTCCATTCAGTGGGTTCAACCTCATTTTTAGTGAGGAGAGACTGCCAGTACCCAAACTGATTAGCCACAGAATTAAGAATGCATTTCAAAGACCATTGCGGGCACAATTAGTAGTTCAGCATGGAACATTCGTTTGTCCTCCACAGTCTCTCCTCCTGTAGCAATTTGGCCCCGTATTACCTTCCTAAAGCCGCCCTTACCCTCCCGTGTCTCACTTGATTCGGACGGGTCTTGGCAGTCAAAGCGAAGATGATATCTGGAAGATCTATCAAGGTGCAGTCTCCATCTCAACCGTTGAAATCTGATGCGGGTCATTTCATTCTTTATATCCACCTCGGTTAAGTCGGCAGTTTAGCAAGAAGATCATCACGACCTAGAAGAATCACAAAATGATCAACGACGATCTCATGTCTCAACTTGCTCTGCGGTAAGACGTTTTCTCTACAGTGGAGATGGTTCTAAGCGAAGCCAGGCCAGGGCAGGTCAGTTTAGCCAGTGGGTAATTTGGGGGGAGATGGGGCAGTGGGGTAACGTTATCCTCTTCCCTGATTTACCCCCAAATTCCCGCTTTTTAAAGGCGGTAAACACGGGGAACCGTATGGGGTTTCCCATGCCCTGCCTCTGCCTTGTGGGACAGACACAATTATCACATCATGCATCCAATGGGAGAAAGAGATGTGTCATCAAAGTTGAAACCCGCGTAAAGAATGCGATCTGACATGGGGGAGGAGAAATTACAATCACGGACAAGTAACACCGAATGCGGAGAAGACAAGAAAGGAGGAGAGAAGAGACACAGAAAAAAAGCCACCCCTGACTCGTGCTACGGACGGAGTAGTCGGTGGATTTACCGCCCCCCCAGACCCAGGCGGGGTAAAAAAAGGCCGCCCAGTAACAATTAAAGCAATGGAACCAACAAGGGGACAGGGAAGATCTTGTTCAATCTTAGATATCTTACATACATTGAGATGCAGGCGGCAAGAAAGAGAAGAGAACAGACACAATCACAATCACGTATCTGCAGGCAGCCACGCGAGTTCCACGTGTCTCACCATAAAATGTGTTGGGAGAAGATGTGAAGGGGAGGCAACAAGGAGGGAGTCTCAATAGACTAACAAGTCCAAGCCAATAATGAGGGGAATAATTAAGCATAATCTCATCTTACACATACACGTGGAGAATATGTCATGTCAGAGATCGGTCTACATCCGCCCGGCTATAGATTCACAATGACATAGGTTAAGAAACAGGAATAACCGAGAGATTTAAACTGAAAGAGGAAATCATTCCATCTGTCCGAGTGCAAAATATAGCCAAGCACAACGACATTGGTAAACCAAGCTTACTCGCCAAGATTGGGATGCGTTGTTATGACTTCCCAAAGCAAAGTCGCCAAGTAACCGCCAAGGTGTAGTTGGACTGGGGTAGCGTCACCTGATATAGCCTGTAGACTACTCAGAATCAGTGGAGTAGCAACAAAAAGATATGCATCCAACTACTGTCTTGGCTATGCCTTGGCGAAATGCTCCCCCCCAGAGACTTGCAAAACGTAACAGAATTTCTCCACAAAGCTTAGCCCCCCTTAGATTTTGCAGTTTGTTCTTTCTTTCCCCAGTTTGCCCCAGTCTCTTCCCCGTCTTTGCTTCCTCTCCGCCTCCCACATCTAACCCACAACCCATAATAACCATGAAATGCTCTTGGCGTCTGGGGTGTCTTGGCCCTCCTTTGGACCGGGTTTCCTGCGTAATTTGGATTAGAATGTCTGGGCATTGATACCCCGCGCGGGTCTCTGCTTGCAACCATTACGACGGAGCGCGAGGTTATAAAAACAGGAGCTGCTCTGTCCCCCAGTCGCGTCTCGAGTCAGTCAGCTCTCTCTCCATCTTCTTCTTCTTTACCCTTTACCACTTTTTTCATTACACTACAAGCTTTGAGCCTTCTTCTTAGGCCCAATCCTTTTTTGCCCATCATGGCGGTCGGTAATGAGAGTGATCGGTACTCCCCTACCACCAAGGAGGAGGAGGGTATCGCTACCAACAGCGATGGCCCCGTCAACGAGACCTCGGTTCCTTATGTCTCTGAGGAGACGGAGAACCGTATTTTGAAGAAGCTTGACAGACGTATCATTCCCATGGTCTGCTGGATCTATCTCATGAACTTTATGGATCGAGGTGAGTTTTTATCAGGATGAAATTTGGAGGCTCAATGGCTGACAATTCTATAGTTGGTATCGGTAATGCTCGCCTCTACGGTATGGAGGATGAGCTCAACTTGCAACCCAATCAATACCAACTTGCTGTGTCGATTCTCTTCGTCACCTATTGTGTAAGTCGCAAAGAAATCTCATTTCACGGAACCAATTGGCTGACCCTCATTTCCAGTTGTTCGAGACTCCCTCCAACCTCATCATCAAGAAGATGAAGCCCGCCCGATACCTCGCCGGTCTCTGCTTCTTCTGGGGTCTTGTCGCCTGCTTCACTGGTTTCGTCAACAACCTTGGCTCTTTGATCGCTTGCCGTCTTCTTCTCGGTACTTTCGAGGCCGGTCTCTTCCCCGGTATTATGTTAGTACAAACCCGCGATCGATGTAATGAACGTTTCGCTTACAATTCATAGGTTGTATCTCACCACCTTCTACCACAAGAAGCACATCTCGCTCCGCAATGCCTACTTCTACTCTATCTCTGCCATCTCTGGTGCTGTCGGTGGTCTTGTCGCCCTTGGTATCGGAGAGTTGGATGACTATGACTGTGAGGGGTGTGGTGCTGGCGGATGGAGAGCCTGGCGATGGATCATCACCATCAATGGTATCCCTACTGTCTTGACTGCTCTCGCTGTTCCCTTCGTCCTTCCCAACGAACCCGCTACAGCCAAGTGTCTCACACCCGAGGACCGTCAGGCACTTATTGATCTTCGAAGCGCTGAAATTGGTCAGACCGCAGCTGGCCAGGAGATGCACAAGGAGGACGTCATTGCTGCCATCAAGGACTGGAAGATCTGGGCCCTTTCCATTGCTCAGTACTGCAGCCACTCTGTCCTTTACAGTTTCAGTGTCTTCTTGCCCACCATTATCAATGAGATGGGGACCTGGACCCCCAAGCAGGTTCAAGGTCTTACCGTCCCTGTCTACATCGTTGGCTTTGCTACATACCTCATCTGCGCCCGAATCAGCGACCGCACTCAACAGCGAGGTCTCTTCTGTATCGGTGGCGGACTCGTCATGATGCTCGGCTACATCCTTCTCATCATCAACTACAACCAAGCCATGAGCTTCGCTGGCTGCTTCATTGTCGCCATCGGTCTTTGGACTGGATCTGGATCCGGCATGGCTTGGATCACTGTCAACCAGCCCCGATACGGCAAGCGAGCGTTCGCCAGTGGCATCTTTATCACTATCGGAAACTCTGCTGGTGTTGCCGCCCCCTTCCTCTTCAGCGACGACGATAAGCCTCACTACCGCCCCGGATACGGTGCTACCATCGGCATGCTGGCCCTCGCTGTGTGCATCCATACTACTGTCTACCTTCACTTCCGACGTCTTAACAAGAGAAAGCTTTCTGGCCAGGAGGACTGGAGAATGGAGGGCAAGACTGAGGAGGAGATTAATGAGATGGGAGAGTACAACCCCCGCTACATGTACACCCTGTAAGGCGTCGCCTTCATGTTTGTTCATTTTGACTAGACGAGTTTTGTTTGATTTCGAGTGCTGGCATACAATTTGGTGGACTTTTATATCTTGTACAGACTGCGATAGAAGATACCTACTACAATTGAAAAGTTTGCTCGAAGTTTTGATGTTGATGCAATATAGTGACCATGACCTTTACTTACGCGCTTCTCCAATTTTGACCCAACGTCATCAATTGACGTTCCAGCTAGCCAATGATGTTTTGTGAGGCGGCTGGCCTATAACCACGGGGGAACGTTGGTGGACCTGACACCATGCTCGTGTATGGATGATTGTGATTCTGATGCCAAGCTCCTGATTGCGTCGCAGACATCCATAACAACTCTACTATCGTGATGTCTGTGTAACACTTCACTCAAGATTCGTGGCAACGAGATGACGCAATCGAGGCTATCGTATCGCTTGGCTTGGTAGTACTCTTGGCTTTGCTCTCAACACGAGTCCTGTTGCCAGTTTCCTCGTTTACGAATGCCTTGGCGCTCGTGCGGTGTCTCGCACCATAATTATCGTGGCTTGCGAAATGATGAAAGCGGCGTCGAATAGTCATGCACCTAAGGTTATGCTTACTTGGAGAAGAGGGGATGAGGGGATTAAGGTAATTGGGTGCGGAGTCAAAACTTGCTAAGGGAATAGCGTTTTACATTTTATTATCACGAGACCTGGTCTCTTGGGGTCGAGTGGGGGAATATTCTCCTTCGGAAATAAGCAGAAGTCACGACGACTCCAACTGCAGTACAATGACTCGTGAAGCATGGCGTTGCAAGGTATAAAGATTCATGGGGTAGACACTAGCCACTAAACTACTGTGCATGTACAAGGATTCTGGCTTCCTTCTGCAAGACGTCACAGCAAGTTGACTGTGCAAAGTGCTTGGCGGATATCATCAGCCAGTTGTGTGTTCACCATCTCACTATCACCAGACTGCCGGTACACGTCCCCTGTCTCATCATGGTCGGCGGGTATAAATCGCATCAAGTGAAGTGAGCGGCGAAATTGCCCATATATCCACCGTTTCTGTCTCTGTAGTTCAGCCTCAGCTGATAATAATGGTGGACTGTGTTCCTCGAAGAGTCCAATGAGGCTCGATAAAACACTCAAGGCAGCGATAGGGCCGTGGATGATATTATGACGATTGTGGTCGATCCTCGAAGTATAATGATCGCTCTTCTTGTATGCGACGAATGCCTCATCCCTCGACAACAAGTCATGAAAGCAGGGGAAGTGGAGTTTCTGATCGTTGACGTTTGCGAAGCTCACCGGCTTGGAGAGGTTTCCGAGGTAGAATGGTATACTCCGACAAATGGACTTGATCAAATCCTGTGTTTCCTGGCATCCTTTTGCCTTTAGACTTAGACTTTCTGCGACCAAGTTGTTGAATAAGCCTCTTTTGACTTCCTCAACGATGAGACGATAGATTCGCCACATGTTCCATATGTTTGCAATTTGAATGCTCGGATATACATCAATTGAGCCATCATAGGTGTCTATCCTTGACGCGATGTCGTCCTTGGCTTGTATGGTCTGAGGGTGCCAAATCTCAGGTACCGTATGCAGCCAAGCTTGGAGCTGTGCCTCAACCTCACAAATGATGGATGGGAGCTCTTGCAGTGCTGCCAAGGATATTTCCACTTTGGGAGATGCTGACCGGTTGTGAATCGTCTGAAGCCTAGAAATAGACACACCTATAATGTCGAGCGCGTAGCTAGGATTTGCGGGAAGAGCCGGTATTATCTTGGTCTGTACCCAATCTAGTTCGCCTTCAGTCAATGGAACTTTGTGTCTGACACAGAACGATATTTTAGCGTGGAGAAGATTTCCCAACAGATGTCCGTGGTATCTGAACTTTCCAATATCTCCTTGTGTCAATAAAGCTAAGGCCCCCTTTCTGTGCGTGGTATTCGACTTGTTATGGCCGAATATGGCAGCCAAGGTGTCACATTGCTGCAACATGAGCGCCGCAATGACGGTCGCATCCTTGCCTTGCTCTTCAGGGCTATACACAGCCTCTTGGAGCTTGATGAGCGCTTGGCTGTATAACTTGATAGGTCTTGAACTAGTGACGCCAGTTGGTTGCAGTAGTGTCCAGAGCTTGATAGAAGTCGCATTGACTGCGGCGGATAGAGCGGAGTCATGAGACTCGGTTGCCAAGATGGGACGGACAAACTCTAGAAATCCTCTTGTCGACTCCATGTTTCTGCCCACGTCTGTGACATACGTGAGAAAGAAGCCCACAGCTGCATCTTGTTCTTTCGGAAGGAGACCTGCAGGTAGTCCTGGAGTCCCCAAAACTGTTTGGTCTGTGATAATGACGTTTATTGTAGGATCAGGCGATCTGAACTTGTCCACACATCGTGAAGTCTCGTCTTTAAATCGTAGGCGAACGGGCTGCTTTTTGTAACCTGCACACTCGCGACCGACACGATTGCATGCCTTGCAGGAAGGCTTTGTCTCGTCGCACTTTACGCGACGCTTTTTGCAGGTGATGCATCCTCGAGAAGGACCACGATTGACCATGACTTGATAATATATAGTGTTTTTGAACAAAAGATGAGAAGAGAAGGATGTTTGATGCTCAGAGGCCAAGACTTTTATGTCTACATTGATCTGCTTAGTCTAGAGTCGGGACAATACAGTATAAGCTTACCTTAGTGCTTACGTCATAGTATGCTCGCAAAAATATTTCCTTTTCTGGCAAGATCTTCCGCTGTCGTATTTATGTACGAGTACGAGTGTACGACAAAGCGACACAGAAAGTGAGCAGTTCATCTTGTGTCACGTGGAATATACAACAATGGAGATGTTTAATCCAGAGTCTTGTTAAGGTTGAAGACGGCAGCCATGAACTCAACACCATTGCGGAGTTTCAGGGTCTCTTAGGGGATCAATCCCTGTAGCCTCGGCCTGCGCGGGGTCCGTTTTAGCGGAGGCATACTGAAATTCAGTGCATCAATGCGACCCTGGCGTCAGGGTGTCGGAAGGATTGGCCGTCGAAAGCATAAGAGACAGAATAATTTGGTCATCTATATCAATCTAATACAGCTTTTAGGCTACTTTATTTCTGTACCCTACTCCTTAGAGGACAGTTCTTCTGACACCCACCTGCCCGGACAGCCTGGAATCATTGATGGAGGATGATGCAGAGATGGCGTTATGTTCAGAAAAGAGACACAAAACCCTCGGATGTGTCATCTATCCATTCAATATGAATCGTAACTTTCCTCGCTTGAGCAATCCTTCGAATGACAAATCAGTGACCTACCTTGAAACACCGCGCCAACACAAATTAGGAACCTGGTCCGCGGACACGAACCAGGCTGAGGATTGGATCCAGCACTGCATCACGTTAAGTGGTTGACCGGGGGGGATACTGCGGGGTTAGCGGAGTATGAAAAATAGATAAATTGCGTGTCCATCAACAAAGATAAGCTCAACATTCACAACTATCTATCAAAATGGCTCCTCTCGATAACCCAGCTGTGCCCAAAGGCTCCATCGTCCTGGTTACAGGCGCCAACGGACTTCTAGGCTCTCACGTCGCCAAACAATTTCTTGAGTTTGGCTACAAGGTCCGCGGTACTGTTCGAAACACAGAGAAGAATGCCTGGCTCTCGGCTGCTTTCGATAAGCAATATGGACAGGGAAACTTTGAGCTTGTCAAGCTAGAGGATATGGCTTCTGTCGATGCCTTGAAGGAGGTTGCAGAGGGTAAATTTGGTGACAATTCCTTGATAGACCGGCACTGATATGATAATTTCAGGTGTCTCTGTGATCGCACACACCGCTTCCAACATGTCTCTGAACCCTGATCCCAACGTGGTCATCCCCGAAGCCATTGACGGAGCTTTGGCTTCGCTGAAAGTCGCATACAGCGTACCAAGCGTCAAGCGCTTCGTACTCACTTCTTCATCTAGCGCGGCGACCATTTCTGTTCCCGGCAAGCCTCACACGCTGGTCAATGAGGAAAGCTGGTCCGAAGGCGCTGTCAAGATCGCTTGGGCGGATCCTCCTTATACCACCAAGAGATCAGGTGCTGTTTATGCTGCCAGCAAGGTTCAGTCGGAGCAGGCTGTTTGGAAGTACCACAAGGAACACCAACATGAAAAGCCCGATCTAGTTGTCAATACTGGTGAGATTTCCTCGTGTGACTAGATTGAAGCTTTACTGATCAGTTCTAGTGCTGCCCAACTACAACTGGGGCAAGTCTATCGACACAGCCACCCAAGGCTACCCGAGTAGCTCTGGTATGCCTGTTATGCTCTATCAAGGCAAGGTAGCCCATGCCCATCATTTCGTTGTACCACGTAAGTCTCACCTACATCTAGACCCATCCACATACTAACTATGAATAGAATACTTCATCGACGTCGATGACACTGGAAGGCTTCACGTCGCCGCCGCCATCTTCGACCACGTCAAGGATCAACGCATCTTCGGCTTTGCAGGCCGTTTCAACTGGAACCAAGTTCTAGACATTCTCAGAAAGCACTACCCCGAGAAGACCTTCCCTGAGAACTTCCAAGATGGAGAGGATGCAAATGAGATTGAGCCTAGAGACAAGGCTGAGCAGCTGCTGAAGGACCTTGGTCGCCCTGGTTGGACTAGTCTGGAGGACTCTATCATTGCGAACGTGGAGGATGTGGACAGTGCTGGGGAGGGTCTGTATGTCAAAGACTACCGTGAGTTTGAGCCAAAGATGTAGAATGTAGAAAGGTTTAGGATAGGATCTATATGACAATCAGATTTATTGGAAAGAAACTACAGGGCTGCTATAAGAGTTTGAAAAACTTCTCTTGGAATTCCTGATTCTCATGATCCTTATCCTTCTCCCAAGTATCAATCACCTCTCCCTCCATAATCCCATGTACATAGACTGATCCAAGGTATAAGTATTCATCTGATTTAGATGTTGGCCGAATAATGTATGGAGTTGAACCACCGAAGAGAACGCATACTTTGTCCCCTGCCTTCATGCAGCGAGGACCAATACCAACATAACCCTTATCCGTAATGAAGAAGTTTTGATCCCGAGAAATTGAGATCGATTGCACGAAGCTCAAACAATCCCGCACCTTTTGCGCAGGTTTGCAAAGCATGAAAAGATCCTGGGCAGTAGATACATACTCTGGGTTGTTTGGATACCGCCTTCTGATCTGTTCTAATGCCGACAGCTCCTCAGAGGTAAGTCCTATATGTGGCTCATCTTCAGCTACGGATCCCCTAGCTTCTAATGCAATCTGGATAAGGTCAAAAAGCTCTGCATCGTAGCTCAGTGACAACATAATCTGCAGCATCATGGCGGCAGAAGAGGTTATGAAGTCGTTGAGGTAGGAATCATCCTCTGGACGCTCCAGTGTGGGTAGCCAAAGAACGTCTCTCTTTCGGCCCGCCATCATGGTCAGGAGAATAACCTTAATGGCGTCCATTTCATACACTTTTTCAAAATAAACATTGTGATTCCTGACCATTTTCAAGGCCGCCACAACGCTGTAGTGCAATTCCGGTACTCGATTCGATTCCTGTACCCGACTAGATACCGGTCGTTGATTTGATTCCCTCACTTGAATTGATTCTGGTCGTTGATTTTGGTGCACATCTAGTACTACACTAACCTCCAGGCCCTTCAACTTAAGGACTTTTGCATCGCTCGATAGCTGCGTTGTAGTCTTGGTGTCCTTTGAGGCTTTAAATTTGCCACTAACGAAGCCGGCCATGGAATCCTCAGGCTGCCATCGTGGCGCCCAAAGAGGGAAATGTTTTGGTTCATTGGGATCTTCGACATAAGCACGGTCCAGAACATCCAGGTTTCCCTTTGCAGATATGACCTTTATAGCAAAGTCTGCGAATACTTCAGACTCAGGCTTGGTGTAGTCTGGATTCACATTGTAGTGACGTTGGCCTGCCAGCCCGACTAACGCGTAGATCTTGTCCTGTGGGATTGTAGCCTTGGACCTTGACGCAAATTGAACAAGTTCTAAAAGGTCCTTATCCTCCCATTCTCTTTTTCCAAAGAGGTTCATGGAGACCGGATGCCAATTAATTCTGGGACAACCCTCTACTGCCTCTGGCTCGGTCAAACAGAGAAAGAACATCTTGTGTGTCAGCGAGTCATATTCGTCTTCGGATATTGCGATATCTCCCCATAGCAGTTGAAACTTGGACGATATAGCCAGCTCTTGTATGATCCACACCCTTGAGAAGTATGAGGCACTGAGCATCAAGTCCAAATCTGTCCAGACTCTTGAGTGTCGAAGTGGAAGGTCCAATCTTGCCAGGTCCTCATCATCAGGGAAGTGTGACATTCCACAAGCATAATCTTCTCTCATGTTGGTAAAGGCAATAAGAAGGTCTTTTACAGAATTTGCCGCCTCAGTATCCGCCTGGCCAAGCCATGCAGTAACCATGGTGGCATTAGAATAGATCAATCTCATTATACTGACTTGGGCCGAACGCTCGTCGTGTGATTCCTGATTGATACAGATTTGGTCAATCCAAAGAGGGCGAGGTCTATCAGTCAACCTCAAACGGCGCAAGGTAATATCGAGGCTTTGAGTGATTTTGAAGTCGTATTTGTTGCACTTCATGGAGGCTGTTTCAGTCTTGCTTCCCCATTCGTAACTGAGTGCCTCATACTCCGGGGCTGCATCGAGACGATGTGTTTTCAGAGAACCCTGGATTTCATATTCATCTTCTCCGGGCTCAAGTGCGAAGATTCGAAACGAATCTTTGTTCAACTTCTCGGCGTATTGGAACCACATGATACATAAAGTAACCAAAACTTATAAACAGAAGAATCGGAATGTTGGTTGTTGTGGTGCAGGAAGGGAATGTTGAAGGATGCAGCCAAAAAGCAGTCAGGGTGGTAAGACGGATTTTATCTGCTGTTGGCGCACATCGCGGTTTATCGAAAATTTAGGCAGAAGTGATCTTCGTGCATGCAGCAAGTATTGTTTCGCCTAGCTTACCTGCATTCGGTGGTGGCCTGCGCCATTCTTTGCAACGAGTAGTCTTTCTCGAGTAAGTGGGATTGTGTCCACATCACTGCAGATACCTGTTTCAACGGCTTAATAATCTTGCTGATTGGTGGGAGTAATTGCCCGGGAAAGGATACCAACAGCTGCAATGCAGTGGAGAGACTTGCATCGGAAATCATGAGGGGGTCCAATCCAAAGAAGGAGTGATGGATATTGCGTATAAATGAGTGTTCTAGCTGTTAAATACAAAACACCGTTTAAATCACGCCATGTCGTTATCAAACCACAGCCCGCAGTCAATCTTGCTGATCTCCAAATACATAATAAAAGGCCTTCCTTACCAATTCACCATACTGATTCAAGGGTCTAGAGTGCTTCATCGTCGGTAACCTCTTCGACATTAGCGCTGATGGTCTTTTCCGTCGATTTTTCATCGAGAAGCTTCAATTCTATCCCGATCTCGTTGATTTGCTATTATTACCAATTGTAAGCGTCTCGAACCATTTCGTTCACAGAAGGGAGCACCTACCTGGGCAATGAACTCCTTAGCTCCTCCACATAGCTCAGTCTCCTTTATTTGGACCTCAAGCTCGCCTTTCCTGTAGACCTCCTTAGAAGCATCTAAGAAATAAAACCCAGTTACCCAGGTTACGCCAGGGAGAATGAAATTATCCGAAACCTGGTTGTATAAAGACGCTGCCTTGGATGCTATGAGAAATCTCCTTTGCATGAAGATAACGTTTTCATTGAAATCCTAGACATTTGAGTCAGTGAGTGTCCCTGGCCAATGTACTGCAAGATAGCATACTCTTTTTAGTTCCCGATCTCGATTGAGGTCATCTACATCTTCAGTTGTTAGATTTTCAATGAGTACCCGGCGATGTCTATCCTTCACATCCGCCATGATGCTCTGGATATTGATCAGAAAGTCCATGAAGGCCTCGACCTGCGACTGCAATTTGCTCAGTTCTGTAAGAGTCTGTTCCAAAATACCCATCACGCCAATCTGACCATGTTAGCATAGCCCATCAGTTTTCAGTCTGTGCTAACTTACTGTTGATTCAATCTCGTTATGGAGCTCATTTACTCTTTCGTCCAACCTTCTCCTCTTCTCTTGAAGATAGTCCTTATCGTATAACCACGCGTTCTGCCACGCAGCACCAATTATCCCTGGGGCATTCGAAAGAGCTACCACGCCGCTCCACATTGTACTGCTTCCAGGGTTCTCCGCTAGCAAACATGTGCTTAGTCTTTTGGGTCTGCGCCTCGAATTAGCTGCTCACCTCTGTGTTCAGTAAACCCTGTTCTGAAATTTTCCAAAGCCTCGGTCAGGTTTCGCGAGGCTTCTTCCGTCTTTTCAATCGCAATTCGCACCCCTGTCTCCCGCGACTTGATCTCTTCGATCTCTTGCTTGATTTTCTTTTCTTCCTTCTTGTTTTCGGCTGCTTGATATCAGCCTTTGTCAATTTCATGCCGCTTTCAAGATAAACTCACACGTCTTTTCTTCCAGAACAAGTAACAAGTTCTTCGTCACTTTATTCCACTGGGAGAAGTTTTCTTTGACCTTGGCGATGATGCAGACCGACTTCTCGACGTTAGATACTCCAAGTGAAACCAGCTCCTGTATGTTTCTGCGTCGTAGCCTTGATTGTTCGAAGCTAATGTTTTTCTGAATAGAGGCTATCTATTCCGAGCATTAGTTTACAAATCATGACCTTTACTACCCATGTGCTTACGATGCCTTCGGTATGTGACATGTTGCGAGCAAGGCGGTTCACTTCACCCATATGCTCTGCTGTCGATCTGAGTGCATCCAAACCCATCTGGTTGCAATGGCGGATATTGGCTCTTAGGGAGTTATACCTTGAGGAGCATTAATAAGAAGCGTATGATAGAGGTAAAGCCCGACATACTGAAGGCCTTTGCCGCGGATCTCTAGAGCCCCGAGCGATTCTTTCGACATGAGAAGATTGCAACGAGCCATCAGTGCGATGCAGTCCAGCGTTCCCCGGATCTGGTCGCCCCATTTGTGCGGCTTGGCTTGTTCGCCCAGGTCGTCTCTGACTGAGGATAGCTGTTCACTCATCATAACTGTTGCCAGTGAAGTATGATGAGTTGTTCCCAACAATGATGGACATTTGGGCAGTTTAAATAAATCTGTTCAGATAAGGTGGACCTTAATCGTTCGGTCTCCCAATTTCTCTCGGCGGTAAGCCCGCAATAGCTTCAGTTCTAAGGCTCAGATAATGAGGCCAGAGAACGAACGCCCGACTGCAGTAATTCTTGGATACAACTGGCCAGCACTTTCTCCAGCGTAAGCTGATCCGACCGACTTTGTTGCACCACTGTTGGTGGCTTGTAGCCACCTATCAGGTTCATGGCCAGGGTGCCGCATTATGCATGGAAATTTAAACAGACCAATTAATTGACCTCCATTGATACGGGATATTCACATGACATAACTTGGCAATGCGTCAGTTCTGGTTTCACAGACGATGCAAGGAAATTTAAACCGGCCAGTTATCCCTCTACGGGAAGTTCACTTCCCACTCGTTGCATATCTCAAGAGGGATCTCTATATTTCTTTCGCCACGTATACCAAATACGTACTCCGCTACTAGCAAGGTACCCTCTGCCTGTTGATGATGAGTACTACGATATCCACGGCCTTAGCAGGGGGCGCTGCGCCGATATGGGTCAGTCGAGGGCCAACTGCTGAGGAATGGGACGAGATGAAGGAGCATATCCATAAGATTTACATCAATGAGGGGAATACCCTGGAAACATTGAGGGCGCGAATGAGAAGCGAGCATAACTTCGAGGCGACGTAAGTGTGGCGTGTATCGTTCATCTAAGAGCACTAATTGACTTTCCCAAGCCCGAAGATGTATACCACAAGATTCACTCAATGGGGTCCAACATTCAGCAAGAACAATAGACCAGACGGTGCCAATCATCCTAGAACGCGAGTCAGACGCCTCAATCAATCTATATCAAACTCTCATAACCTTGCCTTGCAGCCTCGTATGTCAGATGGCGAGGCGAAGTATAGGAATTTCCTGAATTCCACCGAAGTCTATGTGTATGGCCTATTCGACAGCTTCAATCTCTCAGCCGACCTATTCGACATTTTTGTTCCTGTCGGTATACCAGATCGCTCGTCAGACTGGCAGCAGATAGGTGATGAGTTCTTCGGCTTCACAACCCTTCTCGAGAAGCAGAAGCCTGCCGAGGCCCAGCGGACCTACAACATCACATACGAGAGGTTGAACAGCATTGTCGGTAGTGAGAGCGATTATGGGATGATCACCAAGCTTTGGCCTATATGTATCAGACTTCTCAATGCTGCCGTGCTGTACAAGAATGACTCGATACTATGGGGCTTTCTTCACTACCTCAGAACTCTGACACAGGAGCGTTATGGTCAGGGTGGCCAAACTCATCCCATCCCCAAGTTGCTCAATTTCTTGTGCCAGATTCCACGAGACCAACTTCTGAACATCCTACAAATGGGCTTTTTACGAACTATTCATTGCCTTGAGAATCGATTGGGCTCTGACAATGCCCTCGTACTATCAACATGGTCCAACTATATGAAGAAGTGCGAGCATCAAGCACTGCCTGCTGACGTGCTCACCTCGCGCTATGCGACTGTGCTACAGGCAGCTAGACACTCGTTCACACCGACAGGTACCAGAACAATCGAGATCCTACACGATTACCTGTATGCAGCTTACTACAATGCCGGTGATCAACAATTGACCTGGAACCTTGCTGTAGAGACTATCAATCTCGCCGCGTCCCCAGGCCTCATGGGGGATCACCCACGTTGGTGTTTGGCTGTACAAGGCTATGCACTGGCGGTCAAGCTCATGTACATACTTTCATCAGAGATGGGGTCGAAAGACCAAGCCGCTTTGGAGTTGAAATCAGCAATTTCCAAGTTGGAACGAGGTGATAGAGAATGTCGCACTAGGGCGCTGATGCTGGCTGGTATGCTTAATAGTGATGTCAGCCGATAAGACAGTAGTAATTGGCATTTTACAGAAAAGAGAGATAGATTGAATGACTTGAAGGCATTTTTACGTGAAACGCAAAAAAAGAAGACCTGCATTTAACAGGTGGCTGGATCTCTCCCGCCGGGAATTGAACCCGGGTCTCAAGCGTGACAAGCTTGCATACTGACCACTATACTACGGAAGATGAACAGTCTGATGACTGCTGTAGCGGGGTTGTTGAAGGCGAGTCCGCTAGACTACACTAAGAGCCCTTGGCAAAAGCCGACCTCAACGTTTCAAGGTCAACGTCGCCGGAATATCATAAGAAACCGTTGAAAGGCTGTTCTAATTTACTTAGTGTTCGTGCGAAGTTAAATTTAACTTCCATATGTATCTTGAACTTTGATGTTCAATGACTTCGTTAACGTGTATAATGACAAAAGTGTCGTGAGCCAGGCATTCTCCCATCGATCCCTTACTCTGTCCACTCAATCACACCACCATCATCTCGTCACAGTCCGACATAATACGCCTCATATGCACGAAGATAAGTTCTTATCGTGATGCATCCAAACCTCATAAAAAAAAATGGATTTCATGACGTAGCTTGTGACGTCTTCAGTACGTGCTCATGATGTCCCCTCTACCTGTCATCCTCATCCTCAACAACTTCACTCCAACATCAACACTTTTATTAAGTACGCATTGCAGGCATCTTTATCACCAGATGTGCCACTAGCAGACCCCGAGTAGCCAACATCAACACTTGTACAAAATGCCCAAAACAGTGATCGTCAGCGGAGGCGCCCGCGGTATCGGTCGTACTCTCGCTCGATACTTCCTCGAGAAAGACTATCGCGTTTTCATCCTTGACATCGATGAGCAGGAACTCACGCACACAACTCGCACTCATCTAAAATCCTACTACGATGCTAAACTTGTGGACTCGGCGCTTTGTGATTTGCGCAATACGGATGAGATACATGAGAAGGTCCAGCAGGCTGCGGAGTTTCTTGGAGGCAGAATCGATGTGGTGATTAACAATGGCGGCATTGCGGCGCCGCATTGGAAAGATGGCAAGACTATGCTTGATCGCGAGACGTTGGATCAGTGGAGGGCGTATATCGATACGAACCTTACCGCCCCGTTTGCTGTATCACAAGCTTGTCTGCCGTTCATGAAAAACGAGAAGGATACCGAACCTGTCACGGAGGACAGTCACAGCACAGCAGGACCATGTATCATCAACATCGGCTCCTTCCGCGCAATGCAAAGCGATCCCAACCAAGAAGGCTACGCATCTACCAAATCCGGTCTTTTGGGTCTTACGCACAGCATGGCTGTCAGTCTAAAGCAGTGGGGGATCCGTGTGAATCTCGTTGCGCCGGGTCGCATCAAAGCTACGCATGAGTCCAAGGAGGGCGATGAGAAGGGCGTTAAATGGGCGGATTTAAATGAGGATAAGGATGTGGATGATCATCTTACCAATCGTGCTGGAAGACCTTTGGATATTGCAATGGCGGTGGAGTACATGGTTAACGCTGGGTTTGTTACGGGTCAGGATCTTGTTGTTGATGGTGGTGCGGTCATGATCAAGTAGGTGTCACGAATTATTTCACAGGGGAAGCAATCAAAAGACAGAGTTTTTGGTCAGATTCATTCATATTCGTATTAAACTCATGGACTCGTATTCGAGCGTGAGTTGAGTAGAGTTGAGTTAGAGTATTGAGTGGAGTTGGGACTACATCTGTAGTCAGGGTATAGGTGCTCTCTCCGAGCAGATTAGTCGGTAATAATGATAATAATCGTCAGGCATTCTTTCATCCCGACATTAGAGTGGAGTGGTTGTGTTGTTGTAGTTCATACACCAAGAGCCCTTCTCTTGGATCCGTCAAAATCATCCGTTAAACGCCGCATACATCATATCAGGGGACTGGTTCCTTAGTCAACGCCGCTGTCGCTGTCGCTATCGCTGTCTGAACTGTCACTGTCATCAGCGGGAGGCGCAGGCTTCCTGGCTGGTGGTGCTGCTGCTGCGGGAGCAGCTGAGAATCGCATGGGTCCTAGGCCAGGACCGAGACGGGCGCCGGGAGCGGGCCACTTGTTGGGGATGATAGCAGGCTTGGCTCTGTTCGATGGTCAGTGGTAGTTCAGTCAACGATGGGTGGGTGTACGTACGCTTGCTCCTCGATGAGAGCTTCCTGGCGCTTCTGGTCTTCCTTGACCTGCTTGCGGTGGACGCGACGAGCTTCCTTCTCCTTGCGCTCAGCAGCGCGCTTCTCTCGCTCGGCAGCCTTCTCTTCAGCGCGTCTTCTAGCATCAGCGATCTTGCGCTCCTTGAGCATCTGATCAGCCTTCTGCTTCTCCTCAGCCCTACGTAGAGCCTCAGCACGCTTTCGCTCCTCGATCTTGCGCTCCTCTTCGAGACGACGCTCTTCCTCAAGTCTCTTCTCCTCCTCGAGTCTTTCGCGCTCACGCTCTTCGGCCTTGCGCTTACTCTCGGCGCGCTTTCTCTTCTCCTCTTGTCGTCGCTTCTCCTCGATGAGCTTCTTCTTCTCTTCAAGGCGCTTCTTCTCCTCGGCCTTCTTCTCTTCTGCTCTCTTCTTCTCTTCGGCCTTTCGTCGCTCACGCTCAAGAGCCTTCTCCTCGGCGCGCTTGGCGGCATCAGCCTTCTTCGCTTCTTCCAACCTCTCCTTCTCACGTTGCTTCTCCATTTCCTCCATGCGAAGCTTCTCCTCAGCCTGCCTCTTGATCTCCAAGCGCTGTCTCTCGCGCTCATTCTCCTTCTCACGTTCTCGTTCTCTGCCACGTTCCTCGTGTTTCTCACGTTGCTTCTCCTCCATCTTCAGTCTCTCTTTCTCGGGGTCAGAGCTTGTCCTCCTTGATGAAACCTTTGTGGGATCGTCCCGGTGTCGATGACGGCGACTCTCATTCTCCATCGGGTTGAGTGTTTGGCTACTGCGTCTCTCCCGGCGTCGTTCCTCACGTCTCTCATTGGGGTCGGCACTTCTTGTATGAGAGCGTAGTTTCTCGGGATGGTCTGAATCGCTGCCCTTCATGTTCATGGGAGTTGAGGGCTTGCGTTCGCTGTGAAGTCGTCGTCGCTCACGCTCGGCGCGTCGAGCCTCTCGCTCCATGTCCTCCTCAGGTGATCGGGGAATCTCCTTTCGCGAAGTTCGTGAAGGCTCACGACTGCTCATGTGGTGTGAATGTCTTCTCTCAGGTTCGACGCGGGATGATCGCCTTTCTTTCTCACCGACATCATGAGTACGATGTCTGATTGAGTAAGACGTTGAGTGTCGCTTCTCCATGGGAGGGCGGTCTCTCTCGGCGCGACGCCTTTCTCTGGCCAGTTCGTAATCATCATCGCTGCGACCTCCAAGTTTCCGTGAGAGCCGGCGAGCTTCCTTCTCATCACTTCTCACTTCTTTCTCCTCCCCTTCACGTCGCTTAGACCGCCTGTGTCGACTTGGACTGCCCTCTCGTTCTCGACTTCTCTCACGAGTACGACGTTCCTTTTCACGAACTTCCTTCTCAACGCGATCACGTTCTTCATGCTCCTTGTGTCGACGACGACGTTCTGATCTCCGAGCATCTCGCTCCTCAACCTCGGGGTCAGCCCGATGGCGTTTCACCTTCTTCTCACTTCGTAGAGGTTCCTCCGGTTGCTCAGGGACAACAACAGTGTCCCGCTTAAGCCATGACCGCCATGAGGATTGACGCTTTTCTGGGACAGGCCTCTCTGCTATAGGCCTGTCCGTAAGCGGTCTACCCAACGTGGGCCTGTTGAAGACAGGCCTGGGGTCGTCAACCTTGTAAGGAGGAGGAGGGACGACGAAGTCAACAGTGTTTTGCGATGCGTCGCTCTCAGATTCTTCGTCAGTGAAGACTTCCCAATCTGAGACGTCACGCTCACGGACGACAGGCTCTGGAGCTTTGGCAGTTGTTGCTACCCCTGGTACTTTGAGTCGGCTTTGTAGAGGCATATCCTGACTCTAACGAGAACCGAAGCTGTTGTACATTGTATTGTATTAGTGAATGATACGATTGATGGTCAAGAGTGGGGAGATTTTGGTTATTACCTAGGCAACCCAAGGACGAGGTCAAATAATAGTGCGTGTAAAGTTGAAGATTCAACTGGCAAGGGGCTTGATGCCTGCTTGAAGTTTTGGTGGTCTAGGTCACTCACTTGACGCGACACGGACAGGGAAGGGAAGGACCGGAGATTACTGGTCAGCCACGTGGGGCTTGTGACTGTTTTCGTTTTTCTGCAAGGGTCTATGTAAATAATAATTGTCGCCACTAATTTCCTGGCGTTCCAACGGCGCGTCTCGTCTTGTCTTGTCCTGTTTTGTCACTGTTTGTTTTGTTTGTTTTGTAAGACCAAAGGAAATTGTGATATTCCAAAGATCAATTACTTTTCGTTAATCCAATTCAACTTGGTAGTGCTGCCGGTAGCTTCAAATAATGGATTTTCAAGAAGAGCGGTGAGCGTAAACAAGTCATGGGGTTTGGAAAAGGTGTGGCTAGACCGGTCATGAGGGGAGTACTCAGAGGGGACTCAGAGAGGGGAGACTGAGTGCGAGCAGAGCAGGACAGAGAGGGAAGGGGAAAGGATATCTCTGTGGCGG
>JAALXH010000131.1:0-114532 GCA_012977735.1 Fusarium tanahbumbuense
GGGTAGTGGTTGAGTGAAGAGGGGGAGGATTTGAGGAGGGCCGTGAGGTTGCGACATCTTGATGTGATGTTGAAGACTCTGGTGATGGTAGTTTGGTGTTGATGCTGAGAATGAGGCTCGTCAACTTGCCCGTGAAGGAGGGAGCACAGCTAATGGCAGAGGAAGGCTTCTGGAGCACGGGAAGAAGATGATGATGTAGTCAGGACTCTTCAGGCAGATGTTGATGTTTTTCTGACAACCTTTAGGCTCCTCATACGAATAGTCTGCAGTGATGAAGTGCAAGGAGCACCTTATGCCCTCATCACTGTCGCGACTGTCGCTCATTCACCAGCCACGACCTATTGAGCACAGTGGCAGTCGCTTTTGTTTCTCTTCGCTGGCTTTTTTCTTCTTTGTCGCTTCATTGTCCTATTTCGCCTGCCCTAAGCAATATTGATTCAGTGCTGAGCTTCGTATCATGGTGTTGAGAGTAGGCAACGAGCCATGGTGAAAGGGCATCGTCAATTGTCCACCAAGGCGACTGTTACTCATTCAGCAGCAATTGTAACCGATGGGAAATGAACAGCTGTCACCCTTGTGCCCTTTATTGATTTTGTTCTTCATCGTCGCTTCATAAGCCCATTTCGCCTACTGTAGGGGACAATATTGGACCAGTGAGTATCCCATAGTGGTGTTGGGAGTAGGCATTGAGCCATGCTGCGCATCATCAGTTGTCCATAAATGGCCGTCGCCTGTGTTCCTCCTTGTCGCTATGGTGTCATCTCTCGCTCAATGCGAACAATAATGCTTTATTAGTGGATTTCGCATTGTGGTGTCGAAAGAGGGCAGTCTGTATGCGCACCGTCAATTGTCAACACCAAGAACAGAGGCCACGATAACACCCCGATAACACCACGGTCGCATTTCCCCAGTCTTCCCAAAAAATCACCAACTTTTACTCATTCAGTTACCGCATCACTCATTTACCCAGATTTTCACCTCTCCAATTCATCTCTTCAATTCTCATACTCAATCTCGACCCGGTATTCTCGTCGATCTCGCTTCGTCGGTGGCAATTTTCCCCAGCTCAACCCCAGACCCAAAAATTTCTCGCCAAAACCTGACGAGAATCTGGAGAAACAGAGTGTCTCTCGGTGAGAAATTCGGCGAAAAGTATCCCGCACTGGAGACCCCAGATATGGGTCGCATGTCACTTATAACCACAATTAAACTGTAAGGTTATCTGTATCCATTAATGTATGGAGCTGGACAGCGATAGAATGTAACAATACAGAACTCATTATTCAGTATCGTATGAGTTTACTCTGTAACGTTAACAAACACTCTCTTGGCATGTCCACTGTTAAACCCTCGCTATGCCCGCATAGACGCTTGCCAAGAACACAGTCGGCAAGTTATCCGTAGGGGACCCGTAGGATCTAATTGATCTGTGGAGAGCCAAGAACGGGGGTCCATCTCAGTTTGGAGATTGAGAGGTTGTAAGAGCTGAGTAAGTGAGATACGGGTAAGAGAAGAGGCAGACAGCCGCGGAAGAATGAATTGGTGGCTAATGTAAGCGACCGCAAGACCTATTCAAGTAATCCGAGAAAGGATTCCGCGAGTTTAATTGCGCGATCGGCGGCTGAGACTGAGTTTACCAGGAGCTGGCGTCGCTGACGGGTAGAGTGAACGGTTACTGAATGTGGTAATTCCCGTCGCAAATGGGATTGTACTCTGATACTGTGATTGTAATTGGGAATGTTAATTTTGAATGCTGATGGTGATTGATGGTTTGGTGGTTTGGATGTTCTAGATCGCCAAGTTTGTGGCTGAAGATCTCCCGTGGCCAAGACTGCAGAATAACGACATGCATTTCTAGGCACTTCACTTCAACTTCACTTCACTCAAACTCATCAGAACTAAATATCAACATCAATAGGAATTAACAAGAAACAAGAGTAATGTTTGATGCATCTGTCAGTGACATGTTCCCCAGATACCTTATCCCCAAGATCCAACGTCAACTTGCGCGCCAATAACATCCACCATAACTCAACCTCCACTGAATCCACTGTAAAATGCCCTGTAATTACTGCCCTGCCAAGGACGTTGTCCGAAAAAACTCTTCCCAAATCCTTCCCCCCAATTAAACACCATAAACTTTTATCCAATCTGTTAAAATACCTGTTTTTTCGTTTCCACCTCAAAACAATAGTTCCTTTGCGACGGAAACTTGTGGACCAACCCCTTGTCCTGTCCGCTCCATTTACCTCGTACAGAAAAGATCGTCATGGACCCAAACCCCGCGGTCCTGTTTTTTTTCGCCAGTTTTTTGAGTCTGAAGTCTGGAGAGACCCTTCTGGGGATATGCGAGATTTAGGGAGTGATCGTCAGGTGCATTACCTGCTATTTGCTTGGGCATGAAACCGAGGTTCAAATGAATGATACTGTACTGCATCTCCCACATGCCGACTTGAATCTTCATGTTTATCTGCACCTAACAAATTCATCAACCAATAGCACCTCTGCCGCTCGGGAAGATCGCCACCACTGCATCTTTACAGGCTGCCTTACTCTTCATCCTTGCTGTTGTGCCCTCCAATTATCCCCTGCTACCCTCCAAAAGAATGACTCCCGTAGACTAAATCCTTCCTCAGCGCCTCAGCCGCTTGACGTCAGAATCCCTCGGCCTTACTGAATAAAGATATCCTCCGAAAATTAATCTGAAAACTAACCCTTGAGAGGAATCAAGACAAGTCGGATGCCGGCACACAAACGGAATGACGCACTGTCTGTTGGCCCTGTAAGGCCTGATATACTGGGGGTCACTTACAGTGGTCTTGGCGCTGAAATACAGTGGGAGAGACTTGACTCAGTGGATTCCACTCCGCTCGCTCACATGGCGATGGAGATGCATTGTCTGTGCAAAGAGATGGAGACTATGGAGTCTTTTAGTAACGGTCAACTTTGTCCTGATGATCATCATTACTTGTGGAGTAACTGTTGGATCCTGAACTTCTTTCTTCTATATAAGACCCTGCCTCTCCCTCAATTGAGTCTGGTCAACACCTCCAGGAGAGCTGCCTACACCATCCTTTATCCCCAATCCTCTGTCGACCAGAGGAACCGCCCACCATGCCTCCCACATTCGCAGGCCTAACGGGCAAGAAATTGTCCCTGGCAATTTCCACCGTCGCAACAACCGGCTTCCTCCTCTTCGGCTACGACCAAGGTGTCATGTCCGGCATCATCGACGCAGACCCCTTCCACGACTACTTCCCCGAGACAAAAGACAGCACCATGCAAGGTTTTGTGACCGCTATCTATGAGATTGGTTGTTTGCTAGGTGCCATGTTCATCCTCTGGATCGGTGATCTTCTCGGTCGCCGAAGAGCTATGATCTTGGGTGGCTGGATCATGATTCTTGGTGTGATTATCCAAGTCACTGCCATCAAGGGTCACTCTGCTCTTGCGCAACTTGTTGTGGGACGTACAATTACTGGTGTTGGTAATGGAATTAATACTTCTACTATTCCTACCTACCAGGCTGAGTGTTCTACTACCTCCAACAGAGGTCTTCTTATTTGTATCGAAGGCGGTATTATTGCTTTCGGTACACTTATCGCATACTGGATCGACTACGGTTGCTCGTACGGTCCTCAGGACCTTACATGGCGCTTCCCAATTGCCTTCCAAGTCGTTTTTGGTCTGGTCGTCTGTCTCGGAATGGTCTGGCTCCCAGAATCTCCTCGCTGGTTGCTTACACATGACCGCCACGAAGAAGCCGAAAAGGTCATCGCGGCTATCCGAGGCTTCGAGATCGACAGCGACGAGACCCGCGCTGAGCGTGACCGAGTCGTTGACTCAATCCGTGCTTCCGGTTTCGCAGCTTCCAAGTCTACTCCCGTCAAGGCTCTGTTCACCGGTGGAAAGACACAGCATTTCCGCCGTATGCTTCTCGGCGCTGGATCTCAATTCATGCAACAAGTCGGAGGCTGCAATGCGGTTATTTACTACTTCCCCATTCTCTGCACCGACATCTTTGGCGACAAGAACTTTGCGCTTCTGCTCGGTGGCGTCAACATGATTGTGTACTCCATCTTTGCTACATCATCGTGGTTCCTTATCGAACGGGTTGGTCGACGCAAGTTGCTGCTCATCGGTACCGCTGGTCAAATGCTTAGCATGTTCCTTACCATGGGATTCTTGATTCCTGGTGGTAGCGATCCTGGTAACAATGCCCCTCAGATTTCCAAGGGTGCTATTGCTGGATTGTTTACTTACATTGCTTCATTCGGTGCTACGTGGTTGCCTCTTCCCTGGTTGTATCCCGCTGAAGTCAACCCCCTCAAGACCCGCGGCAAGGCCAATGCTACATCAACCTGCACCAACTGGCTGTTCAATTTCGTTATCGTCATGATTGTTCCTATTATGATCAGCAACATTCACTGGGGAACATACTTGTTCTTTGGCTGTGCGAACGCTACATTCTTCCCCATCCTTTACTGGTTCTACCCCGAGGTAAGCTCTCCCAACAATACCATCACCTCAATTGATCATACACTAACATGTTGCAGACCGCCAACCGATCTCTCGAGGAAATCGACATCATCTTCGCCAAGGGCTACGTCGAAAAGATCTCATACGTCAAGGCTGCCAAGGAGCTTCCTTTCCTTACACACGAGGAAGTTGAGCGCGAGGCTATTCGATTGGGTCTTGTTGATGAGGCTGGTCGAGGTGGTATGATGGACAAGCCTAATGAGGAGAGCGGTACTGTCCGGGATGAGTCTGGCTTCAACTCTGAGAAGTCTTAAATGATGAGAACGAGTTGGTGATGCCTGTATGGTGGGTGTTGTTATGGGGTTTCTGAGGAAACGCATTTTTTATTAAGATACCCTTGTTTAGATCTTCTATGAGGATATAGAATAGAGTTGGATAGACTGACTCAATAGATGTAGTACACTATAATTGTTCTCATTACCTGTGATATGGTTTGCTCAATGCTTCAATCGGCATGTGGTTGTTTACGTAGTGTACTCCAAATTGAAGTTTCCCACACTGATCGCGACTGTCGCATGTGTACAGCCTTAATCTCCAACTTTCCCCGACTTTTCCCACAAATCCACTGAATCAACCCTTTTGTCGCATGCACAGACAACGGACCAACAGTCCGCCGATCTCTTCCCTCCTCTCCTCCGTACAGTGGACCTCCGGACAAGTCCTCCGCTTTTCTCGTCTCCATTACCCCGAACAATCCACAGTGGAGAACATTCTTGGCAAGGGTTCTTGTTACGTTAGTCATGGCGCGCGGGTGAAATACCACGTTAATCCTGCTTTCATTCTACCGCTTTTTAGTAAGTTTAGTCAAGTGTTTGGGTGAAACGGTGGTGGCGGATGTCCGTTTTGGGAAAGCCGGAGGATGGAGGGATTGAGAAGGGGATTGTTTGTTTGGGGAAGAGAGTTATGAGAGCGATGGATGAGTGAGAGAGTCATTTATGCATGTTATCGGCCCTGTTTTAGTCATGCCCCGTGGGGTTATGCACTTTGGATTGAGTTGCGGGTTTGAGGTGTGTGATGGTATCGTGAGATTGGGCGGGGATAAGCTTACTTTGACCATGGAGGCGAGAGGTTAAACTGACGACCTTTCAATCTGAAATCGATGCCCGTACAGGTAAGGAACAATTATCTAATTGAGGCGAGGTGGTATGAACTGTTTGAAGAGTTCTAACGGTGAGTTTGTGGGTGACTTGTCAATTACCAGTGATGCCTACACCCTAGCGAAAAATGCATTGAGCGCCTACGTAGACATGATGTTTCCTCGGACAAGTATGGAACAGAGGCTCAAGAGTAGTAGCAACAACTCTTTTCTCTCTCTATCTCAACGGTCCTGTGATTGTAAAAAATGACTTTGTTGTAAGAACTTGGGCTTGTCGCAAGCTCATGATGGCTTCGACATCTACTCAATTAAGACAGGACTTATTGCACATAATTTGACTCCTGTTCAAGCTCCGATCGCCATATCGGGCGCTAGGCAGTTGTGGTTTCATTGTGCGATAGTCAAGTGTAATGTGTGCCTTTTCTAATGCCCAAGTCTAGCCTTTAGTACCTAAGAGGAACAGGAATACCATCACTTAGCTTCTTAACCTTTTGATGTAGATTCCCCAAATACAATCGCTTCACAATAGCTCGATAGACCTTTTATTCGCCTGCGTGAGATTTAGTCGAAAAGATATTGACCACGGAAGGCTGTCAATATTCCAATCACTCAAATATTTATACCTACCCCCCAAATCCATCACCAAGACCTGTCAAAGTGTCCTCATTTTCCTGGTCTCAACGGTTGAACGGAGACCGATCATGTGGAACTCATATGTATGTAGATCGCATCAAAACCCTGAGTGCCAAGTGATCATCAAAGGGTTTTCTGGGGAAGACGGGTCCAGATCGAAGATCGGACTTGGCGTTTTGTGTAAGTGGGTTTGCCACGATGAAGAAAATCTGCATCAAGACCTTTAATACAATGATGCATTTTTGAGAGTGGGAGCATCAGAATGTCGATGCAGTTGTGTCAAGATAGCGGCACGTTGAGGAGCTGATGAATGTGAGTTGGGTTAAATATCACGGCTGAGAGGAATATGCATGTGCCGACATCGAGAACTCCATGACCATAAGAATATTATGCAAAAGCTGAGTCTTTCCCGCAAGTCCTTATTTAGTTCTTAATCATGTAGTATGTTGTGGCTATCTCTTATGAGTTACAGTATGACAGAAGACCGTCCCCCTCTCTTCCATTCTTTATCTCGAAGTCTGCTGATAACAACCAACATTCTTTCAATTTACTGTCTCGTTCGTGTCATGCTCTTGCCAGTCATTCGGCAGCGTCGGATTTGGCCGAGGCTCCTGTACCCTTCTATACATTGTCGCCTCATATTCGTCCAATCGAGCTTGCGCGTCAGGAACAATGAGCTCAACCACTTTCCTCCAGAAACTCCTCTCTGGTTCCTTTGTCTCTTGTGATGTGGTTGACAAGACCGAGGTGCTTTCACTATCTTCAGTTATCGATGCATCGGTGCTGAGAGCCAGGCTGGTCGTGCTATCTTTGTGACGTGGCACTGTTGAGACGATAAGGGCGAGGAAAAGTAGGTGTTGATAAATTGCAAAGTAAAGTAATCCAAGCTTCATACCGACTTTGAATCCGTTCAGATGTAGCTGTTCAACCCATGCATGGCTTATGTCTTGAACGTGACTGCCAACTAGCTTTATGCTGGGTAAAGTGATACCACTCGGCCTAGCTATATTATAGAATGGGCCTTCGGAGCTTATTATGCGCCTTCCCAGACCCTTTGGCAGGTGAAACGTGACAGTTCGACTAACTTCAGCACCGCCCTAAACAAGAAATCGCCGGGCCATGATACCAGTTTCAACGCAAAACTATTTGATGCTCACGTCAGTAATAAGGAATCTCAATCTCACTTCATGGAAGTTCGTCCAGTGAGACGGACCAGTTTCCGATTACTCCTCAGCACTAACCATTGATCCTGTCAGCATGAAGTTTGCTTACAAGCACACGTTTTTCGCGCTGAAGGGACGAACGTATGGTCCCCTGGTCAAATGATGTAAAATGATTAATATTCAGCTTCGGTTGTCGGTCTACCACATGTTGTACTGGCATCATTTGATTGTAATGTGGTTTCACTGGTAAGGATACCTTGCTTATGGGTCTCAGCTTTTGTGAAATATAGGTTTTTAGATGATGGAAAATAAGATGAATATTATCTTGGAAGAGCTAATTTCTTGAACTATCACATACTTCGCTTTATGAATTATCCATATTACTGTAATACTGCTATTTCCTCTCGGTCATGATATTGATCCTGGTTATATTCCCCACCAACGGAGGACGGATCTTGACCGTTCCCCTGCCGAGTCAACTTGCTGCTACCTTACTCTACATTGCATTATCAACATCTCTATCTAAAAGATCATTTCTGTATAACAAACCATGACATCTTCCTGCAGATCTTCGTGGCGAATCGACTTGCACAAAACGCCAAGTCTGATCTCCGATTTGGACACAATCTTCCCACGTTGCTCTGAGACCCGGAAAAGAGTATGACCGAAACAAAACCAACAACAAAGAACGAATCCAATCAAACTTCACTTCCACATTTCACTCACCTTGACCGACCATACGCGACTCAAATAATGACACACAAGAAGCAGCACCTTGCACTCCGTCCGCAATGTGGAATCTGCGCAGAATTAATCTTCAAACATGAGAGGGTGATAGCGAGTATGATAATCCACTTCTTCTCCTGATACACTTTAACATAGCAATGCAGTCTACCATCTCAATGATGATTCTTCATCTTCCATTGGCTTTACCCGGCCGTTTGCCTTCCCAAAGATAAACCCGGGTGACGCCTACGTCGACGGCTTCAGGTTATGTCGCTACGCGAATTGCAGGGATTGTGCTGCGTCGCCAGGTCCAGAGCCCGTGACAATACACTTTGACTGTTACTCAATCTTTGCCAAAGAGTGTCATGGACATATGGATGCCATGCGCCGGCTTTGGGTGCGCTCTGCGTGGAGGTTTCCCTGGAGAGGCGCTCATCCTCTGGACCTTTCTGGCCGGAAACTTGACTCTGACGCGCTGAAGAGAACAGCCGCGATTTCTGGTTTATCTGGAATGTGTCGCTTGCCGTGTGAGCTGTTCGATATGATTTATCTTTACGCCAGGCGTTCTCTGTTCTGGAGATGTATCTCGGCGATTCAATTGGCGTCCTTTGTGACAGGAACAGCTCCTGGGCCACACTTTGACGTCCAGTTGAGTAACGTTCTTTCATGGAAACGCAATGGGGATATAGAATACATTGAGCCAAAGACGCGACTTCCAATAATAAGACTAACGATTGACGCCGACGGAATCAGCCAAGTGGAACGCCTCTCTTGTGCACCAGTCTACTCTGGAGAATGCAACAACTCTCATCGGACAATCGTCCAGCATCAAACCGAAATCACTAGAGTTCAAGTCCAAGTCAGGGTGAGAATTGATTGAATCTTACTAAAACGCCTACTTACGTCTTCCAGGATGGTTTAATGCGCCTCAAACTACCAAAAGAACAATCGGCACTCCCAATATGGAACACCCCCGCGCCGCCGGATTTGGCCTCTTCTAAATTCTATTACAAAGGTCGTTCCTCCAGAATTCCAATCCGTAGAAATCGGGGCGCAGTGCCTTTGTCCTGGCAGACCTTCCATGCCGTTGAAGTGGAAAGGATAAGAGGCATAACATTTTACTTCTACTTCCCCAACTTCTGTGGCATGCACATCCACTACGAAGACCAGCCATCTGTCACGGATGATAAATACGAACGATTAACCAATATGCGCTACAGAGAAAGTGTCTGGGTCTACTTGCCTATCCCCAAGAACGATCGACTGCTTGCTCTTGATATTCGGAAAGCAAGGGAGCGTAACGGACTTTTCCCGGGTTTGAATATCCTTGCAAGAACAAGACTGGTCGGCGATATCATCATTGGACAACAGACCGTGACTCCATTCAAGGACCTGTGTCTGAGCAACTCTGCTCCTCAGACTATAGTCTACGGCAAGGGCCTAGACGGATCTCCAGTTGAGTTCTTCGGTACATACTGCAAATCTCCCAAACAAGCTGAACTTCCTAAACCGTTCCCACGGTTGAAGTACGGTTCCCATCTCTTGTCCCTTGATGTGCCGCCATTCTACTCTTGGGCCTCTCTAGACGACGTCACATCGACCTTGACCTTCAACGATCGGGGCACCCGATTATGTAAAGGAATCCTGTTTCAATACCGGAACGGTGGATGTCGGACAGTCGGACAATGCCGTTGGCATGTAGACTTGGCCATAAGAGTTGACCATCCACGCGTATTTCAGTTCAAACGTGAGAGTTGGCCGGTGCGCCGGCACGGCGTGAATCAGCTGGTCCATTTAGTGCAAGTGGCGTTCCAACATTCAGAAGAGGGACAAGCCGACAAGGGTTGGGAGTGTCACCCACTCAAGGGATATGTAGAGTTCTTCTTTAGGGGTATATCGGCGTATCTGGTTTTCACGGCGGACAAAGCTTGTCCACATGTGGATTTGAGTGTTCACAAACAGATGAACTGACCAGAGCTTGCATCTACGAGAGACGATAGCAAGTATAGCAGTAATTGTCCTGTACGAATCAATAATTAAAGAGTCGCTTGTAAACTCGGCACTCGAGTCGTTTCACCTGGTAGCGCCTAATGTATTTGTACTGTATGAATGCCAGTCCATGACTCATCACGGTTTCTCGATTGAAAGAACATTGTTTGCTGTCAGGATGTGAGAAGAAGCTTTAGATGAGAAGGAAGCGGGCTTCCTTTAATATTGTAGCTTGAAAAATACGGTCCCAATATACTACGATAACGTACGCGTGGGATCATAGGGCTCACAAGATTGCCTCAACTCAAAATAGGTTCTTACAGTTATGTTGTCGTTGATATTGGTGGTAACCCGAAGATTTTGTTGGGTGAAATAGGCTCATACTGGCAGCAGGAACTCTATTGCTATAGGTTAAACGTTTCACGAATGGACAGGAAGTAGGTTATACAAGTGATTCTTCAGTGAGCTGTGCGCGCTCAGAGCAGACTTTCATTCATATTGAAAGGATGAATTATGGAGACACCAAAGACAGGTCAATGTCTTGATACAGGCTCATTGAATTCCATGAACGGCATCTGATGAGTCTTGAAATGTGCGGGCGAGCTTCGATCAGGTTCGTGTGATCAAAAATGTTGTTTTATTGAGTACGAATTGCGGGTATGTTTGTCACCAGATGTGTCACCAGCAGAACCCGAGTAGAGCCTCAATCAGGACCGAACCTTGATATTAACAGACCTCAGCTTGCATGCGTGTGTAACATATTATAAGAGCCAGATTGTCACTCTCTAGTCGCAGTCTTGACTAAACTACACATGAGACAATATATGTTATATGATAGATGTAATTGTGAAAAGGTATACGCTTTCAAGCTCAGTCTATGTACATGGAAAGTCTCCCACTAATGGGAGTTCATGAAGAATATTAATAACCACCCAGCATCTTATGCCAAGTTCAAACCAAGATAACCACCAAGACTCATAGCAACAACAGCCCAGCTCAACGACAAGATTGAAGCAGTCGAACAGTTGTCATCGTCGTTGTGGTTAGTAACAGGCCTCCTGTTGATACTCGATCCAGAATCACCATCATCATCACCAGTATGTCCACTTCCAGTACTTCCCCCAGTACTTCCCCCAGAACTCCCACCACTCAAATGCTCTCTAACCTTCCTCTTACAAATCTTGTTACTACCCGTCTCCTTAGGGGGCGTCTGAGTAGTCTTCCTCTTTTTAAGATCGACAAAAGTAACAGCAGTCATCCAAAGTGAACTCTCCGAAGAAGAAAGCGTTCTGGACTCAGCAGTCGGAGAACCATCAGGTTTAGACGTAACACCAGCTCTGTCCGAGAACAAAGCGCAGCCATAAGATGTAGAATTGAGAGTAACATCTACGCGACCACCGTCCCAATCTGTGAGTGTCACACCGTCAAAGTCGTTTTTGCATGAGTAGGATGTTGCTGCGACGTCGGATTGGCAGGCTAGTTTGTAGAGTGTTTTGGTTGGGTCTTCTGTTATCATTGAGGCGTAGATGTTTGTTGCGCTGCCGGTGTAGGCTGGGGGGATGAACATGGTTGTTGTGCTGTATTTTGTTGTTGATTGTGCGGCCAAAGCCAAGGGGAGGCCAACAAGGCCGAGGACAATGGAAGACTTCATGTTGAGTTTGTGATCAAGTCTTAGAATTGTTGTTGAAGTGAGTTTGTTTGAGTACAGATGAGATTGACTTGAGATGAATCTTGGAGACGCGCCGTTTAAATAACCATTACATCCAATGCAGCCTGGAAAAGTAGGAAATTACCTTTGTTTTGTATTCCCATGCCTCAAATCCTTCAAACGCCTCAACCAATAGAACACTGCCATGTTCCCTGCAATAACCCCTGCACAAGACTCAGCCTTGTTCACTGCAACGTTCGGTTCTGTAGCGAATGATCCTCCATTGGTAGCGCCAGTTATGCTTAAAAACCGCAGCTGAATGCTCCTGTCCTTATAGGGCAGGTCATCCGCCGGAGATTGCCTGTTATAGGCATGTGGCTGCCTCTGAAGATTAAAAATTCAGGAGGCAATATTCTTGCACTGCCATCTGATTCTCATCCTTACAACCACATTCGTTTGTACTGTCACTCTGTGACATGTTTGTTCACCGCTAAGGAGGATTAAAGGCTTGTATTCAGCCCTACAACATTAATCTCGCTAATTGAGCACCGCCTTTTTTTACCTCTCGCAAATGACCCACCGATCAACCGTCGAATGAGTTTCCCTTTTTCTGATTCGTTTTCGCTCTTTCTTATTCCACTCAATTGATTGATATCCACCATGTATGGATACTGGTCCTTGATACTTGTTGGCATCGCCATCCTCTGGTGTTTTCCCTGGAATGAATCACCAGTCAGCCCCGTTACCGTTGACCCCAGTGGACTTACCCCTGATGGACTTGACACCAGTGGAGGTGACCCACCCCGAGATATTATTCCGACCCGTTTACTTCCTCATGACGTAGCTCGTTTTCTAGTCACTCACGATCCAAACACCAACATGACAGAATCCAAGACCGTCGCAGAGGTTCTCCTCGACCCTCTAGGTCTTGAAATCACTTCCTTTAAAGAATTGCAGACTCTCTGGGCAGGATATGGTCATATTTGCTCTCTCACCGCAAAACCAACCGACTCCAAAGCCGCAGCGGTAATCCGTCATCTCGCGCATGCAAAAGGCTCAAACAACACCTTCTTCCTCATTCTCAAACTCATCGCACCACCGCCTGGTCCTACTGATGAAGGTCATTTGAGAAAGATTCTGAGTTATGATGTTGAGCAGTATTTTTACGAATTTGTTGCGCCGCACTTGGAGGATGATACGGCCGTTGCGCATTGTATGACCTCCAGTTGGAAGGCGAAGCGTGATGGTGGTGAACTGAAAGATGTTACTGCTACCATCATGACGGATTTGAGAGTCCACTTCCCTGTCGAGGGTGGAAAGCGGGCTTATTTGGGACCAAGAGCTGTTCAGTCTGCCCTGGAATGGCTGGCTAGATTTCACAGCAGTTCTTGGAAATCTCTTCCCGCGAATTTGAACGAGTATCTTCTTCCACCACTGGACGAGTTCAAACGACGAGAGAGCGGAAATGGTGGAACCAAGTTGTGGTTGAACGGTGGATACACGTATCTCGCTACTCGACGAAAGGAGTATGATTCTCTTTGCGTTGATACATACTCTGAATGGTCTGGGGCGTTGTGCACACCATTCCAAGGATCGGAAAAGTCTACTGCTGAAGTAGTAGCCGACTTCCTCACTCCCACCGGTCGACCTTTCGAGACACTTATCCACGGCGACGTCAAGTCCGAGAATCTCTTCACCAACGACGCAGGCGACGACGTCAGCTTCGTCGATTTCCAATACGTCGGTTTAGGTCTAGGTGTCTGTGATCTCGCCAAACTCTTCACCTGCTCCGTACCACTGGACATGCTAACCGACAACCCCTCCATTCCCCACGAAATGGCCATGGACAAAGGCGAGGAGGCTTTACTCTTTTTGTATCACGAGACACTCCTTACTCGTCGACCTGCGGAGAAGGAGCCGTTGGATTATGGTTGGGATACACTTGTGCGGCATTGGGAGACTGCGCTTGTGGATTGGTGTAGATTTCAGGCTTCGTGGGGATTTTGGGGAAATACTGAGTGGTTGGAGGCTAGAGTTAGATATATTCTTAAGGATGAAGGGTGGAAGGCTTGGTTGGCTAAGGAGAATGTGGGTAGGGGTAGGGCTTTGAGCATTTAGATGTACATGATAAAGTAGAAACCGTTAATGAAGATGTTACATGTTGTCTAGCTAATGCGATTTAAAGTTGTCGTGACATTTCAACCTCTAATAGCGTTTAGGAATGTTATCAGAAACACGTATTGAGTGTTCCGATGGAGGAACTCTCAAGCTATACAGCTCGGTGACTCGATATACCCTAAATCACCACGTTTATATCCACCGGCCGAGTAAGAAGGGCTGGTTGAGAAGCCTCCCAGTTCGATCAACAAGGACATGAGGTAGATGCATACATAATTGTTGCATCAAGATCATTCAACGCATTGTGCGGCGTGCGATGGTAGTACGGTGAGTGGGAACTGGATATTGACCACAATGGCGACGGGCTGCGAGGCTTGACCGAACATTGTCGGCCTAGCAATGCAAGGGGCATGGATCTTTCTATGATGAATGTGCCATTTGCAGCCGCCCATGGATCAAAGCTGAATTAGATCTTACTGTGCAGCATCATGGTACACAAAATACAGGCTTCTATTGGTCAACCTGCTTATGCTCTACGCTTTTGTGCTAGGGCTTACACATACAAATTTGCCGATCATTGTGTTAGACCCTGGTCAATGTGTAGGATGAATATACTCTATTGACTCGTAACCCTCTTTCTACCCGTCTAGACTCACCCGATGCATTGTCCAGTTTCTACTGTATCTTGCGATTCAGGAGCATGGCTCCTTCATCACTTGTCGTTATTCACTTGCGATCAGCTATCAGTTCGGGTCTTTCCCCATGACGTGCCAAGCTACCCTTATTTTGTCTATCGCAATTCTTTCTGCCACTCGTAACTCTCCGGTCGGTGCTAGAAGATCTACACCGAGGCCAGGGGGTTGAAAGTATACAACCCCGCTCCGTGCCGAGAGTGGGGGGTCGACTACGCGTCTCAAACTAGTAGTGAGTCTTGAGCATGGCGAACAGATCATTTGCCTTTCCAGGAGATCGTCTGATACACGTTCACTAATCCTTGAGGCTATGACTTTATTACAATTGCACACTTGCAATCTTGTCTGTTACCTACTGATCGCGCTGCTTTCTTGTCCGTGTATACACTACTAAAATGCCAAACCCTGTGCCTTCTTCAACGACATTAAATAGCCAGCATATTATAGCGGACAACGTTGTTCCGTTTTCATTCTCCGAAGCATTCTCCCTATAGTTCATTGCACAATGCCAGGTGTTCCCACCAGCCGAGCCTGCAATGGATGCAGGAAGGCAAAGAAGAAAGCAAGTTGTCAAGAAGCGGAACACTGTAGTTTTGCAACTAACCTTACAACAGTGTGATGAAGCACGGCCATGCTGCACTCGCTGCAAAAGGCTCGCAATTCCGTGCAAGGGAGGGGGAGTGCAGCGATTTGCATTCAAACACTATTCCCCACAAAGGCTTACTGAGCGGCTCACAGGAAGTCCAAGGACGGGACCAAGCAACGAGGCCACTATGATAACATCTGCTTTAACTTCAATTTTGGAAATTCGCAATGATAGATACGATATACGATACTGCGGCCCGCACCTCATGTGCGAACTCCCACGCCGTATTGGATCGGACCCAGCGTTTGATGCGTCGATATCCGCTCTTGTTACGACATACAAAACCGTTGTTCTGAGAACACCGAACCAAAATGCCCTGGGACACTACGGTAATGCTTTGAGAGCTGTTCGCACTTCCTTACAAGATCCGAGGCGGTCTGTGGTGTCTAAAATGCAGTTTGTGGTCATTATGTTCGCATGCTCGGTACGAGCCAGCTCCAGTCTTCCAATCTGTTTTGGCTCCAGATTCTAATTGGTACTTACAGCAATGGATTGATCGAAAACACACAAACAAGCATCGACGTGTCATGGCATACCTATTCGCAGAGATCGTGGCACAAGGTAGGATATCAGAATTCGACCCGCGGGATATCAGCGTCTGGTGCGCTCATACAGTAAGACTACCGATAATGCGATTGAGTTTCCTGGAACGTCGTTAATGCTGAGTACTTAGACGTTTGAATCCTTGGTCAACCCAAATCTCATACTAGGTTCTTGGTTCCAGGATGCGTCGCTTCAGAGAACTGTCACGGTCAGAACATACAGATACAGCCCCTCCAATATGATATCTCACGAATTATGGATGATTGGTGATTTGGCTGCATTCCTTCGAAGACCAGAACGTCATCTTCAAAAACTCAAATGCTATCATGATACCCTAGCTACAGAAAGGCTAGTCATGGGCGGCCAAGTCGAGCAATCGATACCTTTGTCAAAAAACCATGAAGAAAGGAGCCTAGCCCGTCTTTCTCTAACGGGATATGCACGAATCCTATCCCAAGTCATTCTCGTTACTACCGTCTTGGAATGTCTTGATGAACGGCCTCCAAACGCTGAGGGATCCAACATCATGTGTGATGATGTTATCTCTTTAGCTAAGAAATGTCATGTGTTCAGACCGTTGGGTACTTTTTGGATGCCAGAGTTGCTGAAGCTAGCCTGGGCCTCGGTTCGGGATTGTTATCGCCACAGGGAGATTGAGGACCTTATTGCGGAATATGAGAAGGATGCTGATGAACCTGATTTCATAAGCGAAGCGAGAGATATTCAGGCTAGGTTTCATAGACTCAGGCGAAGGAGCAGAACCTCGGAAATGAATTTGCTAGAGGAAGGAGTCAACGACGCTCCGGCGTGTATTATATTTTAGAGTATGCGCGTGTTTCATCTGATATTGGAGCAGAACTATCCGATAGTCTCATTTTATTCTCGTAAATATGTTAGAAGGTTGTCATCTTGAAAGCGAAAGACCTTCTGACACTTCTCGTGACATAATTAGTATCAGACAAACACGGAATTCCGGATCATGGATGGGGTGAGTCTAAACCATCCGTCTGTAGTGTCGACTGAGTTGCGAAGTCGACCACCAGAGCCGTATAGTTTAATAACGAATGCATTAGAATGTCTTGATACATTCCATCGACTTGATGTGTATTGCGTTGCCTTCTATTCGATCAAGTACTGTCGATCTTTCGCTTCCGTCGCAAATCACCCTAGAGTCACTAGAGGTTGTGAAGGCTACCATAAACTTTTCTTGATTATGTTACACTCCAGCAATATGTTCAAGTCAAAGAGGGGTATGGCTCGCTCGCCGATGAGGAGTCAAGTAAATCTGTTATTCCGAGGTTCCTAGCTAAATACCCCGTTCCCCAACTTCCCCGGATCCGTAATTTATGCTTCTCTCCACACTCGGCCGAGTCTCAATTCTCTTCTCCCAACCAACAGCCTCCTCCCTCTTCTCATCAATTATTTATTCACAGTGACATTACTCGTATCAATCTCTACTTGAGACAAATTACGCTCTACTTATTACGATTTACATTGGTTATTCCCGTTGACAGCCTTAGTAATATCTCCGCCAAGAGGGGGAAGCTCGGACCGAGGACCGCGGCTGATATATACGGCTGATTTGATTGGATTCGCTTCTGCCTCAGGCATTCCCTTTTGTTTCGCTTTCTCCTATCGTCATCACAACAACACATTTCATCTCATTCTCACCACAACTCATCACAATTTACACCTCACTTCACCAAACAACACCTACCTATCAACCAAAATGTCATCTCTCACGACTTCACCAACAAAGTCCGCTCTGGACCCAAAAGTCCTGCTAATGGTACACCCAGCCTCCCTCCTTTCTTTATCTCACACTGACAATGACAGTCCTACCTCAAACAACTCCAAGCCAAACCCCTCCGCACAAAAATGGCAACCCAAGGCTCTCTGTCCGCTCTAACTGAAATTATCGCTTCATACTTTGCGTACCGACGTCCTGGTTACGGACCGATGATTACTTCGCGTGTTCCACAGATGGCGTTTTATGGAGCTTGTATTGCTGCGCCGCTACAGCATTTTTTGATGACGATGGCGCAAAAACAATTCCCTGGCAAGATTTTGCTGCAGCAGCTTGTTACTATGTTTATTGTAAGTTCACCCTCCCCTCTACCCCGTTATCAAAAGAAGATCTTTTTGTGGGTTCAAGACTAACTTATGTAGTGCTTCCCCATTCAAAACACAGTCTATCTCTCGTCAATGGCCATAATCGCGGGCGCACGCACAAAAGAGCAAGTTCAAGGCGCCGTCAAAGCTGGATTAATTCCCATGACAAAAGCTATGTGTGCTATGCACCCTATTTTAATCACTTTTGCGAAAGTCGTTGTTCCGATGGAGTATTGGCCTGTTTTCTTTAGTTTGATTGGATTTTCGCTGAGTACTTTTTTTAATACCCTTGCCAAGATGAGGAGGGCTGCTGCTGAGAATGCTGAGAAGAAGGACAAGGAGACTTAGATGATCAAGGGTGTGTTGGGTGGTGGGAAGGGAGTGATGTGCTGTGTGATTTGGCATTTTCTTGTTAGTGCGAGTTTTATACACCTAGAGTTTTGGATCTGATAGATATACGATTTTTCAGAACATGTGTAATTCATCGTTTGTGTCTAGTCTATTGTCATGTCTATCATGCGTCTCATCTAATCTATCAGGTGTCTCATGCGTCTAGCCCATCACTCTATGTCCTTCTCTATGCTCTATGCATCCATTTATCTCCTCATACTTTTGTGTAAGCCCACCCAATTCTAAAAAGTTCATAATGACTCTCATCACCCCGTCCAACACCACTCCTCTTATCCAGCTTCTGCCTCTCCAAAATATCAAGCCTCTTCCCATTCTCCCCCAAGGGTCTATCAACCTCCGCAAAAGCAGCTTCAACAGTATCGCCGATACCCGCAAACTTTCCATTAGGTCGTATCGTAACCAACAGCCAGAAAACACCGCCGTCGGAAAGAAGTCTTGTCGCACAATCGCGTAGCCAGCGGGCATGTTCAGGCGCGTACACTACATCTGTAGCGAAAAGCATACTAGCTGGAACATCGAAGGGTGCATCGAGTGTAAAGTCTGCCCAGTCGAGGCACTTTGTTTCGATGGGTGAGGGATCTGTGTAGTTGATGCTTATGTTTGACTGCAGATTCTCAAGAACTGCTGGGTGATAATCCGTCGCGATGATCTTCGAATCTTCAACACCGAGTGTGGGAATCAACTTTCCGAGAACAAGACTGACAAGCCCAGTGCCAGCACCAAGCTCAATAATCCGATTATGTTCCGTAGGCGATAACTCCGTAAATCCAAATCGTTCTGGTGTCGCGCATAGCATCTCTGAGAAAACGATGGAGGCGCCCCAACTTTGAAGGCCCACATCTTCGAAATCTGAGTCATTCGTTCCAGCGAGTCCATCATTCAACGAAACAGAAACTTTGTCGTCAGCAGTTTCAAACGTGAATTCTCGAGGGAATGGTGAATTCTGATCATCTTCATCCAAAGCGGTTGCGAAGAGTGACTCGAAAATATACGCCGCCTGATCCAGCGCCCGCTGCATTCCCTCGTCTGACTCAAAAACCTCGAGAGCCTCCACTCGTGAGAGGAAGCCTGTTAGCCATCTCTCCACGAAGGACTTTTCGTAAGGATCTGCGCGGATGGACGTTGGTGTAGGCGCAGGTTCATCGTCTTCGTTGCCGGATGTATAACCTGAATCAACAGGTTCCGCAAGAACATGTTTTGTATCGTCAAGTTCGATAGAAAACGGAAAAGAGAGAGGACAGTAGATTGTGGCTAGGTAGTGAAGGGCGTTGAAAATGTCTGATTCGGTTTGTTTTGTGAGGGTGAAGAGTGGCGGTAAGCTGCTCGATGGCAGCGCTAGGGTACTCATTTTTTCTGTCATTTTTCCGTCGCTTCTTAAGATGTTGTTGAAAGAACGTGGAGATGTAAAGATCGTGGAGTTGCGGAGAAAAAAGAAACAAGGAAGAAAAAGATAGTGAAAAGTGGGTGGCGTTTGTCTTGAATAGGTCTAAACCCAAAGATGAAGCTATCATGAAAAAATTTGCTGACAAGTGCCTGAGGTGCAGAGTGCCTGACAGTGGCTGTTTTAGGCCCACGTGGTCCACTTCAGACTTATCTCCGGGGAGCTCGATGCGCTAGAAAACAGTGGAAGATAGTGGGTCTGGCACCTAACTTTGTTTGGCTTCGGGACCGGTCAGCTGATAAGGTTTGATAAGTGTATGACTCGAGAAATGTTCATGATGTATTTGAGTTGGCGATGAGTATTGGTTATCTGTAAATTGAGATTGAGTTTAAATGCTATTTGAGTTATCCCACGAAAAGTTGAAGTCAAAAGCTGAGAGATCGAGAGTGTCGTCCATGGGTAGTAGAGTTGTGACATCAGCATCCAACAAGGAGTTGAACACGTCAAATGTTGGCCATTCAATGCCACCAGGCTCGAGCAAATACTGTTGAGAGTCGACATGAGCCAGCTCTGATAGGCCAGATGGCTGAATATCCTCAGATGAGTCAGGCTGAGTTGCGTCGCTTTCGGCAATAGTTTGCTGGGATGCTGGGTTGATTGTGAGATCACGGCTCTCTTCCCCAGGTTTGACATATCCTCCATTACTAGATCTCAAAACGCCAGTGAACTCAAGAATAGACGCTTTGGCGAGATCCGCATTAACGCCGAAGGCCACGAATGCAGACAAATCCGCGTACTTGGGTTCATCGGAGATCGTTGGGGGGTTGCCTTTATGCACATCGTGAATGCACCGCGCATAGACTTGCTATAACAAATTAGCATGGCAAGAAATTTGGCAGATGGGGACTTACTAGGAGGGAAGCCAAGTTCCAATAAGAAGACATCTCTTGCATCATGTTCATGTTTGCCTGAACATTGAGTTTGGCTTGAGCTTTGACTTCAGGTTGAGAACACCAGAGGAAGGGGATTTGGACAGCGCAGCTGGAATATGCTGCGTAAGAGACAAATATTGGCATACTACTAGCAGGAAAGCCACTGCTTAACACAGCTCGGACGAGACCCGATATTGTACCGGCGTGTTCAAAGGCTATTTGGGCAGATAAGTGTCGCGCTGATGAGTAGGCTCTATCGCCTTTTGACCAGCAGAAGAGCGGTACTATGGAAGAATGAAGGGCGCAGAGTGATTGATGGTATACGAGGTTTGTTAATAGAACCTTCGGTAGAGTGTTATGGCCTGTAGCGAGGATGGTAAAGGTGTCGAGTTTGAAGTGACTGGGAACTCGTTGCCACCATGCCGAGATTTCGTTCTCCGTTTTGAAGATCTGCTGGATACGGGTATTGAGGTCGGTGTCTTTTGATCGGACGACGGAAACAACCGAACACCTTCACCTGCCATTAGCCGACATTGCGAAAGTGGTAAGGTGATTTACCAAAGATGCAAACCACGTATCAGCTCAGCAAATACACTTCCCGTATCAACTCCATTCTCAATAGTCGCCACCCCATCCGACGGTATACCAGCTTCAAACCTATCTTCAGGCCATGGCAAAGGCAAGTTTTCAACATCAGCTATAGCCGCAAACCGGAAGAGCTTCTCAGAGCTGAAGCAGTGCATCAAGTAACATGCCCAGAATCGTCGTCTACGTATCTCAGACTCAAGAGTAGGGGCAATTTGGCCCGCGCCAATGATGTGGAGAAGTTGACACGCGTTTCCTGGAAGGAATTAGCAGCGAGTAGAGAAGGTGAAAGTGGGAGGAGTTTCCTTTGTGGAGATAACTTATCCTCCAAGATCCTTGACTATGCCAGAACAGAGAAAGATTGCAATGGGTAACGATGTTGTCTTCGTTTAGATCCTCCGCGTCTTGAAAGACGAGGCTACCTGCTTTCTTGGCCCATCTTGTCATGAGACCTTGATCTTTAAGTATAGATTTACCGTTTTCGTCTCGATAGAAGCTGGAGTTGGTTAGGTGAGATGCTTGCTGTGCGAAGAAGACTTACTTCGCTCCCCAGGCACAAATGCTGAGGAGAATATGTTGTCGTACTGTGCTGTTGGAAACGGATTGAAGAAAGGTAGGTTTGTGGAAGAGAAGGGTAGATTGATAGACGTTTGTGAAGTAGAGGTCAACTAGAGTGGTGAATAGCGTTGAGGGAATATCCTCCAAGGTGTCGTTGGCAGAGTGGCTTGGAAACGGGACTATCGGAGTTACCGAGTAGGATGAGGATCTGTTTGCCGTGAAGCTTTTCGGCTGTTCCTTTCGTTTCCGGGAACCGGTATTGGCATAGTGACATGGACTCTTCAGTCGGACACATCTGCTGCAGCTTGGCTTGTCCCCCGAGCAGCGAATCTGGAGTTGTCAGTCAACTTTCTTTGTTCGTTATCCGACTCCTACCTTTTGCCTCTTGCAAACGTTGCAAGAAGTGCTGGGGCGTCCGGCGGCTCTGGTCATGGTGATGAGTTGAGGAAAGAGGACAAGAGATGAGATGTAAGCAGAGAAGACTGTTTGGGAAAAGCAGGAAAAATGTATTTCCTGATCCTACCGACTACAACCACACAGTCAATCGATATCACATTTCAACAACCTTGTGGATCTTTATAATCGATGACATGAAATAAAGAGTGTGAATTCCCAAGGAAACTTGATACTTGATTTATGGCTTCTTCCCCACGATGAACCGAACACGCATATATCCATGGACATTCCTATCCTTCAACGCCTTTCGCATCTGCATCAGAAACATCTGGTACTCGTCACCAGGCGTCCCAAATACCTTTTGCCAAGACATCAAGGTATATCCTAGTCACATTAGCGTCTCGCGTCAATTCGTAGCAACTGACGTACCTTCAAGATCGTTCTCAATAGAGGCTCGTAGGAACTGTCCCACTCGGCGAAGTTTCTCGTCCTTGGCCCATCCGCCAACAGGCACCTGATACTCTGTCAGAAATATGACGACTTGTAAATAGTGAGGCTTACCTTGAAATCAGTAACCTGAAGCTCCTCAAATCCCGCTTTCTTGAGAAGCCCAACATCATCACGAATCTGACAGAAATCCCCCCCGAAAGCACCCTCACACTCCCTACAGATCTTATTCCAAGTCTGCAAAGCTTCTACATTATCAATGCTTCCATCATCACTTACAAACAGTGGGTTAATCTCCGCAGACTCGATATAACCTCCTGGCGCACAGCAACGAAAGGCTTCTTTGAACAGAGCGCCCCAGTCAGAGATTGCTCCGATGAGATAGCGGATGTGAATGAGATCAAAGTTCGACGGTGGAAAGGTCCAGGGTGATGTTGCGTCTTCGATGTGGAATTGAACGTTAGGTGGGATGAAGGATGGTTGAATTGGCGAGAGGTCTGTTCCTGTTACTGTGGATGATGGGTAGGCGTCGGCGAAGTCACTATTCTGTCAGTATGGAGCACGAGATGTGAGATATATGTGCATACATTGCCCAGATACCACTACCAGTGCCCACATCAAGTACCTTCTAAGAAGTGTCAGTATCAGACCGACCAGAGTCACGTTGCCGCTTACAATTGGACCATCTTTGATAGGAGCGAGTGTGAGCTCTCCGTCCAGAAGCAGGGTCAAAGAATGGTGCCTAGAAAAGTCATGATCAGTGCAGACCCTACGAGAGCAGTAATAAGAGCTCGTACGTGATGTCCATCGAGTCTCTTTGCCGTTCATCGTTCGGTGCGAAGTATTCGGAGTCATACTTGTCGCTGTGATAAGTGCGTCCATGAAATCTGCGGTACTCAAGAATGCTTGATGAGACGGAAGTGGTGGAACTGGCGCTGAAAACCCATTAATCCTACTGGCATGATATGACTTGGAGATACGTACATATCGTCGCCAATTGATGAGTCGACGTCGCTATCGTCCTATCAATCGCATAAGTAGTTGGCCAATTGTTGGAGGGCGAACATACACGTGCTTCCATGAATTGTGACATAGTGGTAGTGTCTTGCAGTATGTGTTTGGAGAAGGAGGAATGAAAGAGAACAAAGAAAACGCGCAATCGTTATGTGTTCTTTCTTTTATGCGAATATGCCTGGCGTAGCATTGAGTCGAACCAACATCGTATTGTGTAACATTGGTGATCCAGTTTATTTCCTGATATGGATGCACACGACCTTCCGCCTATCGCTTCCTTGATATACTCCTCTTTCGTACATATGATATGATTATTTTAACCGTAGATCATGACATTTGTTTTGACACAATGATGCACCAAATTGCTGTCCTCTTCTATTTGTAGTACCCACTGTATCTCTAAGTTATCTGGATCTTCTCCCAGTTCGTATCGTCACCAACAGCCTCACCTCTCATAACTCCATGCACATAACTCTCGCCAATTAAAGTAAACCCTTCTTCAGCTCTCCTCAGAACCATGGGTGTGGGAGATCCTCTAACAATCCAAACCTCATCTTCCGCGTCAACTGAATCATATCCCATGCCCAAATACCCACTATCAGTAAGGAACGGTTTATGTTGAGCATACGTCGCAAACATCACCATTCCTGGCGGCATAGAGTGCATTGACTTTGGAGCCACCAACATCTTGTGCTCTTCATCATTGAGCTCAACTTCCTCTTTTGGAATCAGGCCCATATTCATCGACATGGATTTGACCAGGTTAACGCTGGGGAAGATACTGGAGGGAAATTTGGTCGATATTTTGTCCAGGTAGGACATGTTGACGATGGTCTCTTGGACTGCCTCGACACCTTCTTCGGGCGATGAGGCGTTCCGGAGGATGTGGGATAACGCGCGTACAAAGAATTGCACCATGACCATTTGGAAATCTTGCAATCGGACCAGTTTCGCTGGTCGGTATGACAGATCCGAATCCCAGATAAGATTACGCCAGAAGGCCTCATCGGACGATTGACCAGTGTGCGGATAAGTGTGTTCCATACTGAGAAGGAGGTCCACATTCATCTTCTGGTCACCGCGCAAAAAGTCCATAAAACCCTCTCCCAGCTTGTCAACCTTGCCGAGATAAAGGGCAGAGACATTGAGAGTGGCTCCATCAATACTGAAGACTTTCTGGGATGAAGTGTGAGGAATAAACTTAGAGGCATCCAGGGTCCCCATGGATCGGAAGTTTGGTCCAGAAAGACTATTGACGGGAACTGGTGGGAAGTTGGGTACCCAAGATGGAAGACCAGGAACCCCTCGCACACTGGGATCCTTAACAAGACCCAAGTAAACAAGAGAATCGGTCGTCTCAATGATCTTCCTTGCAACACCCGTAAACAAATCGTTGACACCAATACCATAATCGGGCTCAAACTCTGGAGGAAAGGGCAAACTATCCGTAGATAATGTCTCTGGGGTCTGTAGATCTAAACGCAGTCGCCGTGACCAAGAGTCGGAAAAGTATCATCTCAGAAGACTTGGGCTGACTATCCCCGATTCCTGCTTCAAAGTCGAAGGTCTTGAGTGCTTCGACCCACTCGCTCTTTTCGCCTTTACACCAATCGCGGAAAAGGCCAATCCTTTCAGCGTCGAACATATGAGCGTCTTGGTGAAGTTGCGCTGCGGGGTTGGTAATTGGAATGAGAGCGTATACGTGTTGGTACAAACCGCTATAGTGCAAGAACCCAGCAGTGTAGCCCACACAATCGAAGGGTGTGAAGTTGCCGTTACAAAGAATGACAACATCTTCCGTAAGAGAGACTTCTTGGATGACCCAAATGCGCACGAAGTAGTTGCACGAGAACAATGTAGCTAGTCCAATAGCTTCATCTGTGTCGATAGCCTTCATGCCATACTTCTCTGGCATGGAAGTTGTATCATTGCTGAAATCCCAGCTTTGGGTGCGGATCATGTGAGTGGTATGAGGGACGGATTCTGTGCCGATGCGCTCAGCTGCTTTGACACCTGCTTCTAATTCAGGAGCAGCTTTTCCAAGCCACACGATAACACGAGCCGCGCTTCCATAAATCTGGTTCATCACAGAGACTTGGCTTGATCGTTCGGTCTGGTCGGATTGGTTGATGCATAATGCGTCTATCCAGATGGGGGTTTCAGAGCATGTAGCTTGCAGTTCGACGAGAGCATCGTGAAGATTTGACTGAACCTCAAAAAGCTCACCATTGAAGAGGATGATTATATTGGAGTCGTCTGGGTCTTCAATATTACGTGGTGGCCCCCACGTGTAAGATAACGCATTGTACTTGATCTCTGGACCTAAAGGGTGTGTTGCAAGAGTCACACTTGAAAATTCCGTCCCGGTATCAGGATGAGTCCCGAGCGAGACGGTCGCTAGACGAAAAGATTTGTTGTCGAGCTGTTCAGAGTAGATTTGCGCCATTATTGTGGTTGTTGAGGGGGTGAGACTTGGGTTGGAACGAAAGTGGATGGATACTGATATAAATATCAGCAGTTTTGGAGTCGCAGCCCTAGCCGTGTGGGATCATAGTTGTGTCGAGACTATTACAGGGGTAAAGGAAGAGTGAGATTTTTGTTGAATAAGGGTAGTATTGAAATGCTTGGGATACTGGTAGGTGGGTGCAATTGTGGCACGAGAAACACACCGCTGAGTATATTCAGTGTCTGCAAGGAGGATAACTTGATACATAAAAGATGCAATTCTCAATCGCGAATCGATGCAAAACTAACATTAACTTGTACGTCGATGGTTCTTGCATCATCAATGTAATTGACAATCTTGTCAACCTAGTTCTTATCAGCTGCCAAGACCAAAATGGGTCGGATGCTACGTCCCAGGAACTGTCAACTCTTCAACCACTAACACACCCTGCATATAAGTATTAAGAGCATTGATAGGTCCATAACCTTTATCTACAAGTGACAGCAATAGGGCTTTCCTCGTGAGTGACCACATCATAATGGCCGCTGAGCTTGGCACTATGTTCCCTCTCGATCATCTTTTTCTATTCCATGTAAGAATATTGAATTGTACGAAAAGCCAAACCGCCAGTTACACTTTTTAAGTTAAGACTAGGCAAGTATTGGACCATTCTTTACCTCGAGGGTCATATTTGATAAGTGTCTAGCCCTCTAAAAATTTAGCAATTGTTCCAAGTTCCTGTAGTGTCTATAACTTGCTGCGATGAAACACAAGGATCTGCTCATCATGCCCTCTATTCCAGGTGAAAATATTTCTAGGGCGGAAGTAGTTGAAGTTTGGGCTAGAAATTTGCTTTGTATCCGGTGTTTAGTGCTAGCAGGGATATCCCGTTAGACCAAACGTTGATCATTCTGTCAGTGGCTCGGGTCCTCAAGACCTTCACCAATCGGGTTTTTGAGAAAGTGAGACATGACTTGTGCTTTCATCTGCCGCTGTCATCATTGTGCATTTCAGCCATGTTTCACCCGCCCTACTCTAAATTTGCCCCAAACCAAGTTCCTCAAACATCGGAGCAGAAGTGGGATACCTGAAATTTGGACCCATAGGATGAGTCACATGTTACCAAGACTAGAGTAGTATATAAATCGTAGACAACACCGATAAAAAACACTTTACCGTACTGACTTCTCAAAAACAACACGATGACCGTCCTATCTTCAACTACTTGGCCAGAAGGGCTCCAGCTACAGCTTGTCAACACGCACGACGCCTTGGAACAGTGGACTATCTCTCTTGCCAGCCTCCTACAATCTTGTGTCAACGACGATCCTCCTTCGTCAGCACTAGGCTTCCACGCTCCTCTCTCCACCACCAAAGCCAGCGCCTTTTGGCTCGCCCTATCTTCTCAACTTTCCACAACAACTACACTCTTCGTCTTAGCCCGTGGCTCAACAGTAGTCGGAACAGTCCAACTCGTAACATACGCCAAGGCAACCTTCGCACACAAGGTTGAAATCGCCAAGTTACTGGTCTCTGAGAAAGAAAGAGGTCTCGGGTTGGGAAGGAAATTGATGGAGTTTGCGGAGAGGTATGCGAAGGATGTATTGGGGAAGAGTATGATTATGCTGGATACAGCATCGGATACACCTGCGAGGGGATTTTATTTGAAGCTGGGATATACGGAATGGGGAGTTTGTCCGAATTATGCTACGAGTGCGGATGGTCATATTCATGATTGTTCATTCTTCTGCAAGTTTTTGGATAACTAGTGTGATTGGCGTCTTTCTCAGAATGATGCCGCCTCTCATAGTGCCAAAATGCCTTTAGCATGGGGTCAATCGGGTTACTAGACACAACAACATGCACAAACTGTCATGTGATGGCCAAGGATAATTCCAGAATACCAGTATAAATGCAATGAATTCGGCCCAGCCACCCCCGAGAATCATCCCATCACGAATTAAGCTCAATCGAACAAGGATTGATTGGTATCCCATTTATCCGCCTTCCAGTCCGGGGTAAACAGCCGCCAAGCAAAGGCCTGATTGAAGCGTCTACCAATTCAGCGGGGGATCGACATGCTAAGATTCTTAGATTGGGGGTTATCCCCGCGTTTAACCTTGATTAAACTTATGACGCCGCATGAGATTCGGGAGAAGATGTACCGAGATAGCTATAAAACGTCACATTTCTGCACTTGATGCTGTGGCTGCAGTCCATCAATTGAGCTCAATTGACACAATGATTCTCTCCCTCCTCACTTTTGCGTCTCTTACAAGCGCAGCCTGGATCGTCCCCGGTGCTCGCTGGAAGGATACAGACGGCAACCTCTTCAACGCCCACGCCGGCGGTTTGTGCGTCGATCGCGACAGCGGCAAATTCTTCTGGTTCGGCGAATACAAGACTGAAGAACAAGAAGAAGGTGGTGGTATTTCCGTCTACAGCTCTTCTGACCTTGCGACATGGGAATCGCACGGTTTGGCGCTTACGCCTGAGGAAGGACATGAGCATATTTCGCCGGAAAGTATTATTCAGCGACCTAAGGTTTTGTACAGTGAGGATACTGGAAAGTACCATGTAAGTGGACATCCAATGTGAATTGGTGAGGAGGGGTGCTAATTGAGTAGATGTGGTGGCATGCGGACGACCGAAACTACAGTCTTTTACTCCAAGGTCTCGCAACATCAGACAATATCGCTGGTCCCTACGAATTCAACCACGCCATCGCACCGCTAGGAAACTGGTCACAAGACTTCGGCGCCTTCACAGATTACAAGTCCAGAAAGTCGTACGCTTTATACTCCAACGGTGACCGCGTCGAGGGCCGAGATGTATATGTCAGCGAGTTCAACAGCAACCTCACAAATATCAAGAGTGTCACGCATCGATTTAACAAGTATGACTTTGAGGCGCCGACTATTCTTCAGACGGAGAAGAGTTATTGGACGCTTATGAGTCATAAGACTGGTTATCGACCTAACAGTAAGTGATGGGATACAGTGGATAGAGATTTGGGTGCTAATGGTGTTAGACGTTGTCGCTATGAGAGCTGATAAACTCGAGGGTCCTTGGTCGCAGCCATTCTTTGTTGCGCCAGCTTATACTAGGACCTTTAGTACACAGTCTGGATTCTCATGGAGGATTAACGGGACGAAGAAGACTACTTATCTCTACATGGCCGATCAGGTAAGCCCCTCTCACCTTGCTATTTAGTGTGTACTGACGAATGCAGTGGGATCTTCCTTCAATCTGGGAAAGTCGCAATGTTTGGCTTCCTATTGAGATTGATGAGAAAGAAAAGAGTCTCAAGGTAGTCTGGCATGATATCTACGATCTGAACGTGTAAGTGAGATTGGCATATGATATGGATGAGGCTAACGACTGCAGGAAAACTGGTGAATGGAAGCCTATCAAGGGAAAGACTTATCCTGCTAGCAAGGCTAAGCTTGCAGGAGATGCATTCCTCCAAGAAGCTGTAAGTTGATGTTCTGTACAGTTTGGGAACAATACTGACTTTGACAGACCTTTGGAACAGACCATGTCATCGCAACAGGAATCCAAGGAAACGACAGCACAATTACCTTTGAGGTAGAAGGCAAAGGTGCTGATCAATGGGTATCCTTCTACCACCAAAGTACACCCCCCTCTCTCCCTCGTCTCTACAACCCCCACTGACACCCAATTTAGACATCGACGACATGGGTTTCGGCGACCAACCGATGGGTCAACCCGACCGTATCAACGGCACATGGGCCGTCCGACGCATCAGTAGCGTAGTTGTGAACAACGAGACTGACACGGTACACACTTTGTTCCAGAAGGATACGCACAAGGGAATTATTCTTTCTACGCCTTTGCTGTTGCCTTTGAAGAAGGGTAAGAACAGCATTACTGTTGGCGGACTTGATAATGGAAAGGGACATTTTAAGGGTGCGGATTTGGATAGGATTGTTGTTTATCCTCCCGAGAAGAAGAAGGAGAAGAGGTTCTTTGGAATGTTGTAGAGGTGTAGTGTGGTAGGTTAGTATGAATCAGAAACTATATGTACTCGAGCATTGAGTTCTGCGATACCTTTGAAGTTCTGTTTGGGTGTGATGGGGGTCTTGTAAAAGAAAAGGTCGACTACAGTTACCCAGGAGGAGTGACTGAATTCATGGTGACATTGGTCCAACTCACAAATTTCTCGGTGAAAATGCTGGGCTGTGTTTTGTTTGTTGAAATGTAAGAATCACCGTAGCGCGCTGTAGTGAGACATTCTTGCTACGTGGGCGAGGCTCAGCTGCTGCAGAGACCCTGGTCTAGCCACCGCTATCGCCAATAAATGTTTCTCGTAGACTCTCAGCCTCACTGGTACTGTGGCATACTCTGCTTCCAATCTGAGATAAGGTCCAAGAAATCTGTTCGTAATACTTTCAACGTCATCAAATGAAAGCACCTCATTGAGTCGCCTCAATAGGGATTCTTATGGCATATAAAAGTATTAAACACAATAGGAAAAACAACAGAATTGGAATGCACCATTACAATGCCTCATGCACGATGACAGGCTGCAGCGCACTGCCACTTTGGTCATTGTGCCTTGTTGCCTGGTTCGAAAGAACGATAAAGTATCCGGCTTTCAATAGCAAGAATTTCTCAGTAATCTCAAATCTCGCTATTTCTGCGGTAAGCTTTCCTGCCACAGGTCTCCTATTTGAAAAAGGTTACGACAAATAATCCAGCCGCAATGGAATGTACAAGACCTACTCTTTCGACTGCAGGTTGTGTCAAGCCATGGGTACAAAAGTTCACTAATGATCCGCGGGAGAGTTTCTTTAATCAGTTCGTTGAATCGGATGATGCAAGGTTCGTCGAGATAGGAGAAGTAAACACACGAACAACCCATTTCCAACTAGCCCATAGGATATTAATGTTCCATCGCAGCATGATAACGATATCAGATATATCGTTGTCCCGCTCAAGTCAAATGGGTCCAACGGAAGGCCAGATCTTTCCGAGTTCTTTCAAGTATGATCTTTACATCTGCTATTATCACTGCCGCTGACCTTTTTCTAAGCTTCCCCGAGAGGATGGGCCGCGAAATACCCTCCGATTGATGTGCGTAATGCAAACTCGCAACCAAGATTGCCTCTAACCATATTACTTACGAGTACTAATCTGATCCGTATAGCATCGTGCCATTCAACACGGAAAACGATAATGCTCCGCCCCAATCGTGGAAAGGATTTCGGGAGCACCTTGACTTGCTGCATCTTCAAGACTCTTTCATCTGCTCTGAGAATATGCAGACGCCCCCCACATGGTTTGAGGTCCCATTGCAATCAGGACTAAACGGTGAGCACGATGTTGTAATACACGCTTCTGTTAATATCCAGATCGGCAAGTTAACGTTCGGCTTTATAGGTTTCGTTGTAAAGCTAGATAGGTGGGATTCAAACCTTGCGAATTTCAGTATATCCGTTGTCCACTCTCCCATCAGCAGAACGACGCACATCATGGCACATATGCTGAGCAAAGTTGGTGTAGAGCATCTCCTCCACCGATTACAAGCGCTCAAGTCCATTGCTTGGCATCCTCTTCTGGTTCCCCTCATCCTAATGGACAAGAGGATGAATGGAACCGTAGAGAATCTTTCCCTCATTAGGGACTCTGTGTATGCAATTGGGAAAAGGATAGGAACACACAAGAACTATCGCGGCAACAAACGTTATGAAGAACTCCATCACTATGCCTACGGCGAAAGGGTCTGGGGGCGACGCCATGAACAAGATGATGACTTTGAGGCTGCTCCAGGAAAATTAACTTCGATCATTGCAGAGTGTGTTATGATGGAGGCCAAGTGTCATATCAATGAGAGTCTCCTTGATTGGCTATATGGGCTGAATCATAGACTTTCCGAAGTTGACGCATACGGACAGTTTTGCAAGACGCCACATGTTTCGATTATGATCAAAGTCTCAAACCTGATAACGTGGTCTAGAAACACCCGATCTCGAAGTGTCTATCTCGCCAAGAGGGCAGAGGCGCAGATGCAAGCTGTAAGTAATTGGATTTGAACGTGAGTTGCCTACGAAGGAGCAGCAGGTCAATTAACCAGATACAGTGTCAAAACCTCATGTCACAACGTGACAACGCCATGAACCTTAAACAGACGGAAGCAGCACTTCGAGACAGTTCTGATATGAGAGCCATAGCATGGGTTACGCTTGCGTTCCTACCAGCGACATTTGTGGCGGTGAGATCTCTATCTACTGTATCTCAAACCTCTTCTGACTTTTATGAGACCTTCTTTAGTACATCCTTCTTCAACTTTGAGCAACAAGGCCGACGTGTTTCTGATTGGATTTGGCTTTATTGTGTTATTTCTGTAATACTTACGGTTGGTGTTCATGCAGGCTGGGCTGTGTGGAAAAGGAAGGAGAGGAGGATTTGAGAGGAGACATTCCAGACTCCGAGGTTTCCTACTTGAAGATAGTAATAAGTGTCTGAGCGATGGTGATGGCGCATTGGCAAGTCACAATCATTCAGTAGAAAACATACCGATTATTGACTCTTTGTCCGTAGCCGTGACCATGATGCCGTCACGAACAAACGACTCGTTCGTCTATACCAGCGCCAACAAACAAACCTGTTGTCCCATGACCACCACCTCTTGTCACAGTCGCGAACACCAAAACAGTGATACAATGCACGAACAACTATCACCATGTCCTAACATAAAACTCCCACGAGCTTCCACAACTTGGTGCTTCCAAACCAGTCGACTGACAACTCTTGACTTACATCTTCACATCAACACAGCAAGGTAAGTCAATCAACAACTCCCAATCAACTCTACTGACAGAAAAAGGGTGAGACAAGATGATGGAAATCTTCTACAACTGGCCCAAGGCCCTCCCCGCCAAATCACACTGGCCAACCCGTCTTATCCCCTTCCTTCTCCTGCTCATCCCCCTCGGCGCCTCTCTTCCCTGTATCTGGCTACTCTTCTCCGACATCTGGATTCAGATCTTCGGCACGCTCTTCGTCCTTCGATACACCCGTCTCTTCGTACATCTTCTTGGTTCATTCCTCTACCGTCCCTTTTCACCAAGCCCATATCCCAACTTCTCCCGTGCCGATGTCACAGTTATTCTTCCAACTATCGACCCTCGAGGTCCTGACTTTGAAGAATGTGTGAGGAGCATTCTGGCGAATCATCCAGCTTTCATTCTGGTCGTCACCGTTGGAGATGTGCTGAAGCAGGAGTGTATTAATGTTATACAGGAACTTGTCGCTAATGGATCCCATACAAGAATTTCTGTCGCTGCACTCTCTGAACCGAACAAACGTCTTCAAATCGCTCACGCAATGCCTAGTGTCACTACAGCTATTACAGTATTCGCTGACGACCATGTCTTTTGGCCAGCTAGTTTTCTTCCCGAAGTTCTCGCTCCATTCGACGACGACAACGTCGGAGTAGTCGCTACCAGGAAGCGAGTTCGTCGTACAACACCTGGAATCTGGTCTTGGCAGTCTATTGTCAACTTCATCGCTTGTAACTACCTCCAGCGCCATAACTGGGAACTTCGAACTTCTAGCGCCATCGATGGAGGCGTCTTTGTCGTTTCAGGCCGCACAGCAGCTTATCGCACTGAATTCCTCAACGACACTGATTTGCGTCAGAATTTCTGCCATGAGAAGTTCTTCTTCGGTCTTCTTGGTGGTAATGGACTTGGACCCGATGATGACAACTTTCTTACTCGAGAAGCTATCAAGAAGAAGTGGCGTATCTTTTTTCAGGACAGCGACGATGCGACTATCGAAACAACTCTTGGTGAGTGGCCCAAGTTCAAGGATCAACTTATGCGCTGGGCTCGTACTACTGTTCGTAGCAATCCCGTCATGCTCCGCGATCCAATCTTTCTCTTCCGCTATCCTTGGGGCGCCTTCATGGTCTACTGGGCTGCTTTGTTCAACTTTGCACTCATCTGGGACGCTGCGCTGATTTTCACTCTCTTCATGAGCAAGTACGGTGGCATGGCTGATATTTCGCTTCTTCTCATCTTCATGTTCTGGAGCAAGGTCGTCAAGCTTATCCCGCATTTTCTGAAGTATCCCCAAGACTTTCCTCTGATGGTTTGTCAGATTGTGTTTGGGTACTTGCATAGTTTTATTAAGCTCTGGGCTTTCATCACTTTCTGGGATTGTGCTTGGAGTGGACGCGATTTGGAGGGTGTTGGACAGGCTGAGCTTGATACTCGGTTTACTTGGATTAATCGGATGACGCATCAGTGGGGTCATTAAGTATGAGTAGCTACATGGTGAGTAGGCGACCGCGATAGGAGTTGGTCTCTGTTTGATATCGACTGGCCTGTCGATAGAGTTTGAGATACCCAAGATAGACTGGATAAATTGACGAACATGTTTTTTTCTCTTCGAGACCCGTGTTGACCAGACAAATATTAAAACTAGGGATGATGATAGTGTCTTTTGAGACTCGAACAATTGACTGTATAACTAACTCTTAAAGTCCGGATTCATCTCTTCCTCCAACTCATAGTAAACCTGAAACTCACAATAACAAACCTCGGGATCACTCTCAACATCAAAGTTAAAATCCGCCTCCTCATCCTCAATAAGCACCTTCTTGCCTCCTGCGGCATCAGCAAGCAACTGCACCCGACAACTATTCTCCATAGAAGTGTACAGCCAAGCAGCTTCATCCACGGTTTGTCCAACTGTCAAGATGCCGTGGTTCCGTAGGATACAACCCTTACCCTTGGGTCCCATTGCTGCGGCGATACGCTTTCCTTCCTCGCTGCCGAGAACAACACCGCCGTACGCATCATAAACACTGTGTGCATCGCCTCGGAATTTACAAGCATCCTGCGTAAGCATTTCTAGTCTTTTTCCAAAGACGGAGTACGCTTTGCCATAGATACTGTGTGAATGGCAAATAGCATGAACATCCTCCCTAGCCTTGTGAATACTAGCATGGATCAAAAAGCCCGCTGAATTCGGTGGTCGTGTTCTGTTGCCACCAATAACCTCTCCGTCCAGATTGACAAGAATCATATCGCTGACTTTCAACAGTCCGAAATGTCTGCCTAGAGGGTTTGTCCAGAAAGCATTGGGAAATTCGGGGTCGCGTACGGAAATGTGCCCGCTCATGCCTTCGACGTAGCCTTCGCGATGCCAGTGGCGGAATGCGGCGGCGAGATGTTCGAGTTGCCATTTGCGGTGAGATGAAAAGTCTGGATGTTTGGGGATTCCTTGGAGGACGACTGAGCCATGGGACATTGCTTGGAGGGGAGTTTTGTCTTTGAGTTCATGGCCGTGGGAGGAGGTCTTTGGCTGGATAGCCATGGTGGTCTCGGGTTGGATTGCAGTTGGAGCCATGATGAGGTGTTCTTGATGGTGATGAGATGAGTTTGATGATTGTTTAGAGAGTAATTGAGGTCTTCTTTATACCCTATGCCCCCTATGTCATCAAAAAGGCGCCCTCTAAATACCGTTTAGCCTCGTCTTGTCATGCGGGGAAATGACTTATATCCGGTGCTTATCATAAAGCGGGACCGGATAAGATCCGGTTGGGGTATCATTGAACTTGCTCTTATAAGGCGTCAACATGCTAATTACTAATGAATCCAAAGCTGCTTCCTATCCGCTCTGTTGTGTGGCTTTGCTTATTGCGCTGTTGCCAAGACGGACCAACTCGGCTATGAACCGGCTCAACTCTTGCACAGAGTCAAGGTCAGAATCTGTCAATTGAGAGTGGTGAAAGGGCGTGATTGATGATGCGAGTATGTCCAAGTCTGTTTGTGCTACTTTGTCCAGTGGATGGATCAATATGTTGATGAACAAAGCCAGTGCTGCCAAGGGTATATAATACGTAAGATGTCTGTTCGAGTTAGCATCAGGAAGTATCGTACAAAAGAACAACTCACCCAAAGACATCCTGTTCCAACAGATTCTCCTCTTTGAACATCCGCAGAGTCGTCCGACTTGCCTCCAGCGTCAAATCACTACTTGAATGATAAACACTGTGCAAGTCATCAGGTAAGCTCTCATCAACTGCATAAGCAGCACCACATCTTCGGATAGCTGTATGAATTATAGTCGTTAGGTAGTTATACTCTAACTGTAAATGGATCCGTCTTCGTTTGTGCAGCGATGTCATTTGTGGCTTATCTGGTGAGGGAGATAGTTTTGGTCGGAAGGCTAGAGGGATGCTTTGGCGCCATGTTTCCAGGTCGAGGTCTAGTTGACGCACGTGACATAGGATTGTGCCATCTTGAAGGTTCGGGTTGGCTAACGAACAAAGGAAAAGACAGATGTTTTCTTTCAAAAGACTAAGCTGTAGGTCTTGCGGGAATTGGATCATGGAAGGATCTGGGTGAGGTGTGTATACCGCATGCGAGTCTTGTGGTAGAGTCAAGTCACAGTAATCTCTAGTAAGAAGGGGCGGTCGACCAAAGCGAATCGAAATGTCTTTGTCAAGGATATAACAAAGCCAGAAAAGGTTACGCATATGTTTCTGGCGATGTTGATCAGAAGGCGGGCCGTGATAGAAGCAGTGAGCTTTCAAGTCAAGAATAATGCGACAGGCGATAGAATGAACCATCGCTGCCTCTTCCCACTGTCCTGATAAACTTCTGTAAACGTGCTAAATCGTCAGCAGCAGCAGACGGAAAACGTTCAGGTATCTTACTAGCATGAGTGCCGTTTGCAAACTTTCGACTGTCCTTTCTTGGGAGCTTTGTATCAGATAGCTCTGTGCTTTGTTGGCATAAGTGTCACCCTCGAAGGAATTCGTCTCGTCGGAGCTCTGGAACTTGGAACACAAAGCCACCGCAGCTAGGACAAAGGTCTCTGTTGTTCCGTATCTATGCAGTGTTTGGGGATTGTAAGCTGATTCAACCGTCTCTCCGATGGTAGCAGGGTCTATAATGGGATATATAGATGACCACTCCGAATACATGAAAGAGCTCAGCAGCTCTTCCACTATCTGCCGCTCAGGCAATGCTAGCCTTGGATGAGATGCATGATCAGAAGGCTGTGTTCCGAAAAGGCGAAAGTTGTTCAACTGTGGTCTTTCACCAATCTTGGATGCCATCCAATCGACCCCCTTCTGAGAGAAGATCGGGACGCCTTTGAAATACCAATGTTGACCGAAACATACTTCATTCTTTACCTGCCTTACAGATTGGTGGGGTTGGGGTGTAAGTGAGGGAGAGCTGGCTTGAGCTGTTTCGGTGGTAGCTGACGACAAGGGCGTGATGTGGTTATTAAAGGCCGGTGACGCGCCAAGTGACAAACGAAGTTGCTGAACAGTCTTCTCAAGCTCCGTGACTCGACGTGTAAGCGCTTGTACGTGAGTTATAAGTGTACTTCTACCAAGGTGTCAGTTGTATGATTATTCAGGATGGAGGGATGGTTACAAGTCTTCTGGTCTCTTCCTCTGCGACTCTCGCGTAAGCGCACAGTCCAAGTCGTGATCTGCACACCACTCGCATGGTAGGTTGGGATCAGGCTTTATGCATTGGATCTTGGCACTATTAGCAACGATTGGCTGATGATGGAAAGATAAGGGAATATCACCTTTCGTCTGAAGCACACGTCACAGGCCCGTTTGACAGGCATTTTGGAACAACAGTGGCACAAGGTAGCAAACGATGGTGTCACGGTAGTTCTTAACGGGGGATCGGAGTCCGTATGGTATTTAACAGGGTCCTGAGCTAACTTTACTCTAGGCTGTACTGAGACAAGTGTCTTACTGACAGGACAAGGTGATTGGTAGAATGAGCCACGGAGTCCGAAAGCCGCTGACAGAGATGACGCTACTGCAGGACTGTTTCTGTCTGACCAATTATACACGAGAGATGACTTGCACACTTTATACAGTGAACTTCAATACCCAGACATCACCCAACCGCTCATTATCCTCACCGAGACCTCCATGGACGACAGCCTCGTTTCCAGTGACATCAGCATCGAACCATCCTCTCGCAGCAGGTCCATCGCCCGTCTCAACCTTCTGCCAGATAGCTTCCTCGAGATCGAAAGCCCAGACATCAGAAAGCATCTTTCCAGCGCCGGCGTGGCCTAGAGAACTTGGGTCTCTTTCGCCAAACATTGTGAGTAGGTAGGACTTATTGTTGACTGAGATGGGAAGAAGAGTCGAGACGCTTCTTGCTTCGGGGCCTTCCTTGCCATCTCGTTTGAATTGTATGGTAGACCATGATAAACTTTTAATGTCGAAGATGTCTAGTGCGCCGCCCTGTTCAGTCTTCCCATCAAATCCATTCATTCGATAAATCTTTCCATCCAAAAGGGAAATTGATGCTCCACCTCTAGCAGGACCAGGTGCAGAAGGCAACTCCGTCCAAGCCTTCTGTCCAACGTGAAAGACCCAAAGATCACTCAGTCTACCCTGCTCAGGACATCCAGAGTGGATATAAATCTTATCAACACCATCGGATGTGATACAATGGTAGCTTCGACCCGCGGGCAAAGGCTCCGATGGATCAGCGGGAGTAACGAGATCCCATGTATTGGTGATTGTGTCGTAGCACCACAAAGAGCCGGCTTCTTCGATTGGCTTCATCTCCAACCCGCCGCGACCGGAGAAGATGTATAGTTTGGAAGCGATAGTTGTGCTTGGGGAACCGACCCGTGGAGTTGGTGCGTTGGAAGATGCTGACAGGGTTTGGACAGCATCTTGAAGTGTTAGTGAGAGTGGTGGTATGGCGGGTGATGTTTACCTTGAGTGCTGCTCAGGTTGATGACATCGACTCTATTATCAACTGGTTCACGAGGCAGCAATTCTCCACCAAAGATGAAAGCTTTCTGGTTGACGATAGAAACAGCTTGAGATGATCGGCTGAGTCGTTTGCTAGAAGTGATAAGAGTCCAGCTAGCGGATAGTGTTTTCGTAGAAGCCATGTTGAGTTAACTTGGGTTCCTAAAGTAAAAGAATAATAGGCATTTGAATACATCGAGGGCTACTGAAAGGGATATTATATAAATGATATCTAGATTGACTACTACTATCTATCCATCAAGGTATCGGAGTCCGAACGCCGCTGACAAGATGGGCATATGGGTCTAGTCCTGCGGACTGCAGATCAGATAAGATTAGATTAAGCGTCGTGTTGGTTTAGACTAATACTTATTCAAGACCTGTCCTAAGATTTCTTGATCTTATGATATGTACTCTAAACAGTCGCCTAAGTTGACCAAACTTCGGCAAATGACTCACTAAGGCCATGCATCCTCAGCTGTGATATTGAACGCTGCAGCTGATCAGGTATAAGTAAGTATGCTGACTATAAGTCTCTGACCAATCAGAAGCCCTTCGTGATGTCATGCCATATTCTCCGCTGTCAGACAATAAAGGTTCGATCTCAACCACATTACTTCGCTGTCATTCTCCGGTCTTCAACTTCATCACTATCTCTCACTTAATTCCTTATCATGGTTCAGTCCACTCCATCTTTCGACAAAGCCTTCGCCGAGACCCTGTGTGACCTGCAGGTTCCAAAAAGCATCAGGTTCTCACCAAAGGGCGAAAAGATGTTATAGCCATTCTGGATGTTCCGAACAACGACAACTAAGCGATATCTGGGTCTTCGACAATGAGAAAGGTTCTTGGACAGAATTGAGATCTGCACCTTTCGCGCTAGTATATATCTTTAAACATAGAAAGCGGCCTTGAACTGGTCATATGTAGGAGCGGAGCCCTAGGTTAATAGCCTCATGAGTCCCAGCCTGACTTAAAGGCCTAAATTACCCATTGAATGACCGATAAATCGAAACTATCAATACAACCTCGCTTAGCCTAGAAAGTGTCACTGACTGACTCTACTCGAGGATGTTGAGAGAAGTTCAGCTTGCGATGAAACATATTACCAAGATTCATGATTTTTATTCCCAAATAACTAATCTATCGATAAGAAGTCTAGACCTGACTGTGTCATCGCTGGAAGGCGGGGCTTACAGATCGTGTCTCAATACAGCAAAAGGTTATTGTAGATCATTTGTACTGCGCCACAGTCTCCTCGTCGACAGTGAGGGATTTTCTCCCTCGACCTACGCTCAAACGCCAAGGCATTTTCTCTTAATAGCATCGTTGTTGGTGCAATATTCTTCTTAGAGCCGGATTGATGCGATTTACCCTTTACAATCACGCTTATGGATACTTGCACCGACGACGTAAATGAACCAGCTGATGACGATGGCGAGGCGGATGTATGCCTACCCTCGCTGACGGGCTCAGCCCAATTCCACATCTTTTTCAACATCCACCGGTAAGCCAACATGCACATACTGATGACTGATCGATGTGCTAATGAGTGTTCAACTATTCAGCATCAGGCGTTTGTTCCTCGCCTCCATTGGTATAGAGAACTGTCTTGAGTCTTGTTGGGGCCATTGTTGACGTGGAAACAGATGACTCGTACACTCTTGAGAGTTTTCGTGCGCCCAAGCTTAACGCTTTACTTGTAAGGCCTCTTGTTGACCGCCTCCATGATCCTGAAGATATCTCGATAGGTATGATTAGTCGTCATATTTGCCGACTTTGATCTGACTTTTCATGACTAGTTTACTGTCTTCTCGCCAATCGCGTTCACTTTCTACGGGAGCAGTCCGGCCTAGCCCATCAAAGCGTGAACGCCGCCCGTGCAACCTTGTGTGAGCTGGTAGCCACACAAATCTTCCGTCGCTTCCATGAGGCCAACCCAGGACAAACAGGGCTGCTTGTTCTCGCACGCATCCTCGTCGAGGGCTTCGATCCTTTCCAGGGTGCCCCCAGTGACCTTGAAGAAGAATGGAGGCACATGCAGTGGCCTGTGCAGGAGCGCGGCGGGCATGAGATGAAACTCACGGCCCTTGAACTCGCTATCGTGTCCGAGAGCAAGTTCTTCATCAGCTCTGCTGCGTGTCATCGCGTCGTCGATGCGATTAATCGAGGCCGAATTACCTACACGCCCTTGTCGTTTGTCGATATCTTGCCCGATCATTACAAGCATTTGCCAATATCCATCTACAACGCCAAAAAGGCCCGCTTACTCGACCACCATCGCTTGATCGTTCCCCGGACACGAGTCATCATCGAGTTGGCTCAGTTTCTGGTCCTCTTGACTCTTTATATGTTGACCATGATTAATAGAAACCATGGCTTTACGCTCTGGGAACTAGCCTTCTCCGTCTATACTGCCGGTTGGGTCTTGCAGGAGTTTGCAGCTATCATTGAACATGGATGGGAATTACACTCTCAAAGTCTATGGTCCTTCTTAGATGCCAGTTTCATCTTTATCTTTGGCATCTATTTTATAGTGAGGCTGTATGATGTTGCAAATGGTACACTTGCTGACGGCTATGGCCTTCACATCTTGTGTGTCGCAGCCCCGGTTCTTCTCTCAAGGGTCGCCTTCAACATCATGCCCGACAACGTCGTCTTCATATCCCTTCACGCTGTTATGAAAGACTTCACCTTGCTTACCTTTATCGCCTTTTGGTGCTTTACTGGTTTCCTACTGGCGCTTCAATGGCTTACGACTGCGGATCAGCTCGAGGACGGGCAGGCGCCTGGATGGTTGACGGTGACCAAATGGCTCCTTTGGATCTGGTTCGGTCTTGACGGCACAGGAATCGGGGAGTCTGCAAATTTCAATGTCATCTTGGGTCCCGTTCTCATGGTAGCCTTTGCCTTTCTCGGAAACACTCTCTTCTTAACGATCCTGGTAGCGATGTTGACCAATACGTTTGGTCAAATCGTGGCCAACGAGAGCGCCGAGATCAGATTCCACAGGACAGTGCTTATCTTTGAGAGCGTGAAGAGCGATTCCATCTTCTCGTACCCTCCACCACTTAATATTCTCACCCTCGTCACTTTGCTACCTCTCAAGTTCTTTGTCACGAACCGGCGCTTCCACACTATCAATGTGTTTCTGATCCGGGTCCTCAACGCGCCGGTGCTGCTACTAATAAGCTTCCTAGAACGACGGATCCAGGTCTCCCGGCTTCGGAACAAACGATCGTGGTTCGGGTGGCACTTTACTGGCTTCTCTCCTCATGGGGATGTCCGGGCTGTGTTCAACGCGAACCCTCCATCCTACATGTCGGACAATATCAACCAACTCGACCCCTTGGATGAGATTCCTGTTTTGGAGGCCGACGTGGTTGCTACGTCGCAGGCAGCTGTGTCGCAGGCAAGATTGAGGAGGGCGACAATGAGGGATGGGTGAGACTGTCAATTACAGTCTCCCTTCCATGACCATTATGCCTAGACCCCGAAGCATTGGATATAGCCATGATGAAAGGCCAAGGCTGGTATGGTGGCCCGACAGCGTAACATATGAAGCTTATTTGGATTGGCGAAGGGGGAAGAGGCGAAGTACGGAGCAAGAGTTTAGTTCCATTCCTCCATGAACCAAGATTTACCCCAGGCGGGCGACCGCAAAATATTACCAGAATTTTCATACATAAAAGTGACCCCTGGTACCATGATCCACCTCGTCTGTTGCCAAAAACCTAGCCTCAGGTGGAACAAGCAAACATCCAAACCTTTGAGCCGTTCAACATTGTGAAAGAGGTGTTTTAGATGAACTCAGGCAATACCAGACTCTGTTTTTCAAAGATGCTGTTTCCTTGCTATGAAGGCCGGGTGTCAGGATCAACTAGCCTCAAATCTGAACAAATATGCACAAGGTGTTGGAATGGATTTGATGCTGAAAAGGATTTTCTTATTGGCTGTCAAGAAAAGTATTTGTCTCAAAACAAACGAACGCCTTTCTATGTCTCTTGTCACTAATGACCATGGCTTTTCCTTTCCCGGTTCAATAACCACCAAGCCCTTACGTTCCTCTCTCCAGATATCGCCCTTCATCATTCTACTCGCCCTATTCTTCGCCAAGTCATTTCTTATCTCGCAGGTCCCAACTGACTCGAGACTTCGGAAATTGATGGCAGGCCGGACTGGTATGGTCGAAACGGTCGTGGAGAAACGGCAGTGCCCGGTCCCATTGACTGGGTGCTCGGGACGTTTCGTAGAGGAGGTAGCTCCTGAGTGGCCTATCAATCCATTAGGCTGTATATTGATGCGTTGGGAAGTGGCAACTTAACTCTTGGTCTCGAGCGTCGGTGCGCCAACAGGTTGGTTAAGAAAAGCACCCTGCGAGGCTGAGCGGGTGCTTGGTGGCGCGAGGCTAAGATAAGGCCCGTTGCTACGTTCAGGCGACTATATGGTGTGAGTAATTGTACGTATCTTGACTTGGCATACTAACCACAGAGGGCAAGTCAAGGAGCGCTGCAAGAGCCACGGGTCGATACAAGCAGGGTGAAATCTATGACCACAAGGCAGTTGTCGAAACTCGACGCCTCTGCCAAAGTCCTCGGTACAGATAGAGCAGCTTTGTAGACTGTTGGGTTGCTCAGGGGAGCAGATCCTAAGGCCTCCACCCTTGGGACCATTGACCTTACCCTGGAATTTGGTTACGGGCATCAAGTCCAAAGCTTCTGGGCTAAGGCACAGAGTCCTCTCACGGGAGTCGCGCATAGGTCGGCGGGAAAAGCACCGGGTGATACATCTGTTGCTAATGATAAAGGGCATAAGCAGTACCGAGAAAGACACTAGTATGGCCAGGATGATTGGGACGTTGAGTGACTTATCATGGTTGTTGCGCTGATCGTCAACGGTCCTGGCAACAACCAGATCGTGATGGACTAGAATCATGCCCTCCGGGAAAGTCAACCAGCGTGAGTAGAAGCCTGTAAAGGAAGGAGAGAACAAGTAAGGACGTGCGCTTAGAAGGGCGAAAAAACAGAAAGAAAGAAATAAAAAAGATGAAGCGACCATCTTAATAGAGTGGCGCATGGAATGTGCGGTGTGTTAAACGTAGGCAAACGATGTCAGATGATGGTTCACTATGAGACATTTTCCTTCAGGGGTTTTATTGGATGGCTCGTAACATTGACGGCCCTGGACCTATCCCTACACAGACGTCCCGATGGAGAATGTTGCATGTGAAATATGAGCCCTGAAGGAAATGGTATATTTATACTGGCCTGGTATGGCTGGAGATTAGCTACTTAAGCCCTAGCGGTCGAGCAGCGTCGAGAGAGTTGTCAGTAACCAGCAGAGCAAGCGAAATGAGGATCGTAACCGCCGGCCTTTAGCCTTTTTTTGCGTTCTTTTTTTCTTCTTTCGTGATTAGCAAGGCAGTAGTTTGAAATTTGAAATTAAGTAACCAGGTGTCTTACAATTTCTGGCTATCGACGCATAGCTAACTGTCGAGGAATCGCCGTCGAAACTATGCGAGCTTCACTTATCTAAGTGAGCACGCCTGATCATGTGCTTACTTTACTAATAACAATTCGATACATCTACAGAGGTTTATAACGATAGTGGGAAGAAGCAGTAATATTTTGTTCAACCACCCGCCGGCATGATCTATGACTTGAGAGGCCGACTGCCTCTGCCACGTCCCATCCTCTCACAATCACATTGGAAATCTTGTCTGGCTCTGTGATATTTCAACAAAGGCATCTCGATGCGTTCTGGCAGACTGCTTTCTCTTGGTAGCTAGTAAAGTTAAGCATCTCTGCAAAGTTATAAATAAGCTACATAACTTAATCTAGGCAATCAACAATATCTAATCCATCACGGGTACGTTCAGGTTAATGAGGGTGGGTATTGGCTTTGACTCTAACATCATTACAGGCGCAACGCCAGATAAAGACTCTGGAGGAAGAGCAGTATGCTCAATCGACCCAGCGGTCCGAACTACTAATTTTGCTCGCGTTGCATACGGCCACAGATATGATGCCGACGATATGCTGGTCGCAAACAATAAAATATATGCAAAGTGCCAACGTAAAACCAAGAGCCTCATCAGCAGTATTGATGGTTATGACCTTTTTCGCTGAGACCGAATAACGGGCTTGGGACGCTCACATAGACTCAAAGGGCGTCCCAAGGCTAGCGGCTAGTCTTTCGGATGTTAACACACGCTCTGAAGTCTTTATATCGGAGATTACGACTCGAGTCGGGTCAAAGTCTCCAATCATGGTGAAGCACTTAAGGATCACTCTTTTGGCTCTTTCAACCAATTTACTTGTCAATCTTCCGATGGGGAAGTTGAATCAGATGGACTATACCTTGCCCTGGCAGGAGCGAAGTCTAACAAGAGCCCAAATGGACCTTTTCCAACGATCGTTTTGAACCATGGTGGCCCTAGGGATCGCGACTGTAATAGCTTCGATGCCAAGTGCTTTAATTCGTCACCTTACCTACTTTCAAGGGCTATGGCATTCTTCTTCCCCAGTCCCGAGGTGGATCAGGTATGGGGGAGTACTTCGCTATGTACAGTGTGGGCGGGCAAGGGAAATAAGATTATCAGCATATAATCACCATCACAGACGCTGCCATCAACAAAGGCTTTGCCAGTTCCGAGAGGCTCATGGTGGGAGGATGGAGTCAAGGGGGTCTCTTAACATACCTCTGCAGCGTGCGCAACGGTGACCACGGCCTAGGATGGCGCTTCAACGCCGCGATCGCAGGTGCTGGAGTCGTCGAGATAGAAAGTCTCGCCATAACAGCTGATTTAGGCTCAACCTACGAAGTTGAACTCGCAGCGGGACACACGATCTGGACATTGCCACGGGATGATACACGGAATCGCCAGGGAAGTTCCATCTGGGAGGTATCCGCCGCGATGGAACGGTCTCGTCGTGTAGGGAAGCCTGCTATTCCGCCGATGCTGATTTTGCACGGTGAAAAGGATGAGCGGTGCCCGTTTTCGCAGGCCGAGGGGTTTAGAAGAGCTTTACGAGATTATGGTCTAGAGTGCGAGTTTGTGAAACACCTTAGTGAGGGACACGGGATTGAGAAGCAAGCTAATTGGCTTGACATGTTGGAGAGGGTCGGGTGGTGGTGCGAGCTGTATATTGGAGAATCGGAGGCTCAATTGCCAATCCGATAGATGAGGGATGACAGTTGGTGGACGCGGGTCCCTAGCGGAGTCTCGGGCCTAAAACAAAATAAGGTGCATAAGGGATAGATCAGAGACGAATTAATTCGGTAGGTTTGTGCAACTTTAGACAAGTCACAGTTTCATTTTACTTCAACCAGTTGGAGGCTACGTTACATCAATGCGCTGCAGATAGTGAGAGGATATTTTGAAAATTGTCTTCAGTCAAGACGAATGCTGAACGGCTGATAGATCATTGTCTTTAGACATTTATTATACTTACCTTTAGAAACCAAACAGATAGCAGTAAAATACAATAGTTAAGTCCCCGTCGGTCACATCACATTAAAATTCGGTCTATTTACTGTTGATTGTAAAATCTTCACAGAATAATCGTTTCATGCAGGGTAGTTGGATCGATGAAGAATTACAAATCATAGCTCCACCTCGGCCAAATCGGTCTAGCGTCTACGGATCGCTATTTACCGATACGGTAATCACTATCATTGGTCGATGAAGTGTCAGATCGTCTAGTGGAACCGGTAAATGCCTCGGCACGGGAAATGCCACTCTCCATAATGACGATTGTCACGGACTGATATAAGAGCCCGTAAGACCTATATTAAAACCCAAGACTTGCCAAGCTCAAAAACATCGACATTCAACTCACCCAAATCATATCAACTCATTTCACCTAAATATCCGTCACCATGGGTCTCACAGTTCACCACCTCCAAGTCTCCCAGTCAGAGCGCATCCCCTGGCTCTGCGAAGAACTCAACATCCCCTACGACCTGAAACTCTACAAACGCTCCCCCCTCCTCGCGCCACCAGAGTTCAAAGCCTTGCATCCCATGGGCGCAGCACCCGTTATCCAAGATGACAATCTCACACTCGCCGAAAGCGCCGCTTGCGTAGAATACATCTCGCAGAAATACGCTTCCGGCAAACTCTTCATCCCACCATCCTCCCCGGCATACGCAGACTTTCTCTACTGGTGGCACTTTACACCCGGCACACTATTTCCCGCATTGGGAAGAATCATGTTGATTCAATCCGCCAAATTACCGGATGACATGCCCGCTGTGCAATTTGGTAAAAAGCGATACAACCAAGCGTTGAAGATGTTGGATGATAGAGTGAAGGACAACGAGTGGCTTGCAGGTGAAGAGTTTAGTGTTGCGGATATCATGGTTGTGTTTCCGCTTACAACCATGAGATACTTTTCGCCGTATAGTTTGGAGGGGTTTGATAATGTTTTGAAGTATTTGGAGCGAGTTACCGGACGAGAGGCGTATAAGAGGGCTATGGAGAAGATTGATCCTGGTATGGAGGCTGCTATTGGGGCGAACCCTCCTAAGAGCCCTTTTAAGCTGTAGGGCTTGGTATGGAAGGATTGATGGGTAGTATGTAGATTTCTCAACTCAAGTTAAATCCCAATCAAATGAATGATAGTTTCCTGTATCAAGATCCATCTATGAATCAGCCTCAATGACCTTCTCATCAACCGTCACCAACCGAGGAATGCTATTCTTAAACACATTCTCCGGATCATACCGTTCCTTCAATTCCAAGAGCGTCTCATAATGCTTTCCGTAGACCCTCTTCAAATCCTCCCCATGCTCACCAAGCGCAACATACGATCCCTCAAGCACATTATCCCCATCCTCCATCTCCAACTCAGCTTTGACCTCACGACCCCAATTGACCCTCTCCTCGACCACATCCTTATCCTTAGTGATGGCGTAAATCTCAAACATATGATGTCTTGCTCTGGTGCCGAATACTGAAGGAGCGGCTTCTTCTGTGGAGAGGAGGGTGTGGTATGCGAACATCGCACCGCCCCCAGGAGCATTCGCAGAATACTTGCTGATGATGGAGATGATCTTTGGGGTGATGGTTCGAAAACTCACTGTAAAAACACGGCCGAGGAATGGACCCGAGAAAAGCTTGTCGTTCTTTTCGAGAAGAGCAGCCATGGTGGTCTCTTCTGTGGATTTCATGATGCAAGGTGTTGCACCTGCGATTCTTTTGACCCAGGAGTGACCTTCGTCTTTATCACCGTGCCAGGTTGCTCCGATAGTTAGAACGACGCCTAGGTCTGGGACCTCGAGAATGAAAGGCTGAAGTTGAAGATGGACCGGGAGTTGGTTTGTCGCGAGGAGATTGTCGTAGTAGTTGGTGTAGGATTCTAAAGCCGTTGGGAGATGGCTCGGTTCTAAGATGATATTGGAAGAAAGGATCTTAAATGTCAGCAGGAGCTTTGAGGAATAAGAAAAAACGTACCGTGCTGAGTGGGTAGAGCTTGATAGTCAACTCAACGATAATACCGAGCGATCCGCCACCACCACGAATACCGACAAGCAACTCTTCATCAGCATCCTGTATCTCCCCATTCGCATTAACGACCTGCGCACCGAGAATTTGATCCACGCCCATTCCATAATGCGATGTCAGAGGCCCGTAGCCACCGAGAGTAGCCCATCCAGTATATCCGATCGAAGCAACACTCCCGCTAATCAATCAGCATCATTCCGCCTTATATATGGAGACAATACTTACACAGGCGTAGTCAATCCCTCTTTACCTAGAATCTCACAAAGCTCTCCACTCAGAACTCCACCACCAACTTTAGCGGTGTGTTTATCATCGGAGATAGTTACGTGCTTTATAACTCGCATGTCTATGACTAGTGCTCCGTGAGCGAGAGTGCGGGAGGCACAGTCATGACCACCTGTTCGGACACAGAAGTCGATGCTGTTTTTGATGCAGAATTGGAGGATGGAAGAGACATCTTCTGCAGTTTGGGGTCTAACAGTTGCCAGAGTCTGGATGGGTTTGTCGATGAAGCACTCTTGGAGCTTTGTATACTCTGGATTATCGGGTCGGTAGAGCTTGGCTTGAGTGTTGGAAAGGTGAGCTTCCAACTCTTTTAACACATTTGAGGAGTCCATTGCAGTTGCTAGTGAGATGGAGAAAGAATGGAATATTGAAAGGTCTGTGTAGACAATTTATATTCCCGCCTCCTTACCCGCGGAAGCTGACGGCTGACAAACAGCCACATTGATTGTAAGACGAGTATTTCGAGACATCCTTTCCTCGTCCTTTCCAAGACTCCAATCAACAGTCGATCAATACGCAGGATTCTTAGAAAAGGCGGGGTTACTGCAGATCTACTTAGTGCTTACCTTACGTCGGAGGAAAACACCGAGAATGTTAATACGCCGCGCTTTGTACACCATTCCTATTATACTATCAACTCAAGAAATTGGTTAGTGTCTGCGAGTAATCTTGTTGCGTCTTGGCCCCGAGGGCGGGCTTTGTGCTAGCGCCAACACAATAGAGTCATCACTGACTCAAGATTAGCAACTTATTTAGGAACTACCTTGACATCGTCTCGATAATTTTGTTCGCAATAAGTACGATCCTTCTCATACCTGCATGGAAACTGTTATTCGCAAGACTAAATGGGGTTTCTATCGAGATGTCTTTGATCGGACAAGTTGCCCGCTTAAAGAATCAAGAAAAAACGAGCGCCTATATGCCAAGAGCTTTAGGGGTCCCTACCTCCACTTTTGGCGCTAGAATTCCTTTTTACTGCCCTGTAATCAATCCCTTGAAGAACTTAACCATTTTTCTTTCCCATGACCACTCTCAGTAGGTCAGTTACAATGCAACCCTTCCGGTCTTTCCCAGGCTTGATAATCTGGGTCCTTTTCGGAATCACGTTATCATCAGCAAAGGAAGTCCATTTCCAATTCAAGGCACTGGATGTCTCCTCTCACAATAAGGCCAGCGATGCTTGCATTGCAATCTTTACCGTCAACGCCCCATGCGCATCCATAGGAGATTTTGTCATGGACACAGATCTTCCTCTTGATACTGTCGGGTCAGAAGACCTTCTACAAGGGTCTCACCTGAGTAGCTTGATCGGCTTACAGGATTCACTCAAGGAACAATGCGGCTCGAAAGCCAGCTTTAAGCTTTATTCTGATGATTCTATATGGAAGCCTGTACATGCCATGGAGGAAGCAATTCACAACGTTGCACGCTCGTATATCGGTAACGGGTCAGTCTGGAATGAATAATCGTTTGATCTTCCTGGTTGTGCTAACAGGAGTCGGAAGCAATAGGTCCGAGGAGTATTGCAACATGTGGTTCCAGATGCCAGACAGGCGTGTGGCGTTTTGCGACGAATGCTACAAGATCATCTTGTGGCACAATATCCCATCGTCGCTATCAGAGGACACTTCCGCCAGTTCAAGTTGTGGTATAGAACAGTGCACCAACCCAAACCAGCCACTGCTAATCTTATCGTAAGTGGTCTTTGAGCAGAAAAGTCAAGGCGTTTACTAACACGTACAAGTCCAACCTGCAGCCCAATACATACTATCAAGGCTGGTGACAGGTTTCTCAGCCTTAACGATTATATCCGTGCTGAGTAAGAGCCAATAGTCGAACCGAATGAGGTCACCAAATGCTAACGAGGCATGTCTCTTAGAGATGCGCCATTTGTCCCGATAGCCAATGGTACTCGTACGGACTGTTTCCAATACTTTTGGTGGAACGAGGAGAAAGTGGGCAGTCCTGCTGAGTGTCTTGAAGTAGCAGACTGGTACGAATTAGACGCCGAACAATTCTTCCTCTGGAATCCTAGCCTGGATAAGAACATAACGGTGGAAGGGACGCCTACTTATGATTTCCCATGTACGATTTCCCCATATGTTTCCTACTGCATGATACTCGAGAGCCCAACACCTACACCAAAGAAACCCTTGGTCCCCCCATCTCCTCGGGCTGAAGGCGAGATTGCAAACTGCGTAAGGTGGTTCATGGCATACTTTCCTTGCAGTACCCAATTACGGAACAGCAGAATGAGTATGGAGTTGTTGTATAAGTACAATCCTTCTCTCAAGGAGGATTGCAGTGGATATACTCTGGGCACACACTACTGCCATGAAACTCTGGAGGATTACCATGGTTACGGCCTCCGTCGCGAAGACAAGTCGAAGTCAACCTCTTCACAGTCAACTGGAGTTGGTACGACCAGCGATATAGCGCAGCCAACCGAGATCATCTGATATGCTCCGGTTGAAGCTCCGTGGACTAGACTGGCTGGACACTTTCTTTGCGCAGGACGTGCGGAGCGGGGCTTACTAGCCTAGCTGTCATGGACATGTGCATAATAAAACGAATGCCAAGAATCTATTAGTAGTGGTTGCCTGGTGGTGGATCCGACCAGAAGCCAATGCCTATAAATACCTAGGGCGCCCTTGTGATAAGACAAAGTAAGATTGCCCAAGTCAGCGAAAAGAACGCAAAGTATCTACCATCCATTTACCATTTGGAATATCAATTCCCGTCAACGTCTTGCGACAATAAATCCACAAAGGTCTACTTCACGAATCGAAACTGCTTTCAGAATCATTCTTCGCCATGGCTCGTAGTTACCGGAACAGGGCACCACTATCAAAACTCTATCGAACTGCCACAGGTCCTCGAACCATCCCTTTAACCGACCCAAAGGGCATTCGACTGCCAAGAGATATATCCATTGGGGCTGTCAGCGTTTGGTCAAGGGATGAGAATTCGGTGATTTTCGTACCCAGTTGTCGATTCTGGGACGACGATGAAGCTGATGAACCGGATGCTGCTTGGCTGTACGAGTCAGAGGGCTATGCTTCCTTGAAAACTTCCTTCGCTTACGACATGATTGGCCAAGAGCATCCAGCAATTGTTCCGTAGGTCTTCTAATGTCTCTTGGCCTGGACGTTTGTACTAACGGGAGGCACAGGGTGTTGGGCCAAGATGCTTGGACAGGCCTTCCTATTCTTCGAAAACCAACATATGGCTCACTTTGGAATTTTCTCGAAGAATACGAGGAAAAGGTTTACACCGCCCAAGCTGAAGCCACATTGCCCAACACTCGCATCAAACCAGAGTTTTTGCCTTTAGCCTATCAGTGGAGCCTGCAGCTGCTGTCAGCCCTTGCGTTGATGCACTCTCACAACATAGCCTATGGAGAAATTAACCCGGAATGCTGCTGGCTATCAGCAGAAACACTGGACATGTCACTGGCGGGCTTCTACGGCTCGGAATTTCGTGATCCCAAGACAGGTTGGAACTGTCCTGGTTGGTTCTTCACCTCCAATGAGTTTTCACCAGATGCGCTTTCACTATCAAGGGAGGATAGACCAACACTTGCAACCGACATGTTCATGTTTGGGAGACTGATGTATTGTATCATGACGTCTTACAACCCAGGCGACGGCATGGGTCGAGAAAGCGGAGAAACTGAACGCTTGGCAAGAGATGAGGATTGGATGCCTGATCTTGAGGATGAGTTCATGGGGGAGATTCTTCACAAATGTTGGCGGTTCCATTACAATGGCATTGAAGAGTTGCAAAATGAGGTTCGAGCTCATATTGAATCTCAGGGATGGGTAATCCTGGAGGATAAAATTGAGGGCTTGGATATAGAGCGTATCAAGACGCTGCTGGGAGGCGGTCTTATTGAGAGTGAGCGCTAACTAGACTTCTTATCCATGTTGTACTTCCTCCTTACCAATCAGCGAATTGATCGCTAAATGACTCTTCAAAAAGCAAAAAATGAGGTTCTGCCCGGGCTCGAACCGGGGACCTTCTCGGTGTTAACGAGATGTCATGACCAACTAGACCACAGTACCAAGCTGTTTTGTTGAAGACTCTAAGGCGTGGAACAGCACTAAACCACGGGCTCAGTGGAGAATTGGAAGGTTGAAGCGACCTAGACCCGATCTATTCCCACCGCGGAAAACACCCCATGCAAATCGCCAATTTCAGTCTCGGCAACTTTCATGGCGTTCTCCTCCGAGTGCTGTACTAACCTGTTTCAGAAGGTCGATGCGACTGTGAGATCTTAGCGTTACACAGGTTTCTGACTTTGGGCAGTGCAAGCACTCGGCTTTACGACATTACCAGTAATTCAACATGGGAATGTCGTTGACAGGTCCCCCGCTTTAGACCCCAAGCTTTAATGTTACGTAGTATATTTGGATGGTTATTATTTATTTTCCCTCATCTAACTCTACCGTTCCCCATTCCTGGATACATCACCCTCGACAACATGGCTTCCACCACTGTCTTGACAAACGGTCGGTTCCTCAACCAGGACCACACCTCTCATGAGGAATGTGTCATAACCCAAGACTCAAAAATAACATACATCGGCCCCGAAAATGACGACACAGTACAAAAAGCAAAGTCCAATGGCGCAGAAATCGTAGATCTGAACAATAATACCGTCCTACCAGGATTCATCGACAGCCACGTCCACCTCCTCTTCTTTGGCCTCTCGCAACAAAAGCTGGACCTGGGAGGATGCAAGTCTTTAGAAGAAATCCGAAAAAGGATATCAGCTTTCGCGAAGAAGAACCCAGATTTGCCGCATATCCTGTGTCGAGGATGGCTTCAATCTGCGACTGGTGGGATTGCGTTGGCCAGTATGATCGATGATATTGATTCGAGACCTATGTTTATCGATGCGAATGATCTTCACTCCGCATGGTGTAATACTGCTGCGTTGAAGAGGTTACCTATCGAAGAGATGAGACAGAAGGTACCCGACTTTGTTACATGGGACAAAGATGGGAACCCTACGGGTCTTTTGGCTGAGGCTGCCGTTACGGCGTATATCTGGCCGTTCCTAATCCAGTCTCTCTCCACGGATGAGAAATTGGAGGCATTGGAAAAGGCTATAGACGCATACTCGGCTGAAGGATATACTGGAGTTATCGACATGGCAATGGATGCAACGGCATGGGAAGCACTCCAACTGCTCCGCCAAAAAAAGGGTATAAACCTTCACATCGCAGCACACTGGTTCGTACCCTACGAAGCAGACCAAACTATTCTCGACGCCCAGATCCAAGAAGCTATCGACATGCACACGAAATTCCATCCCTCCAAATCACCAGATTTCTGCATCGTGGGCGTAAAGCTCATCTGCGATGGTGTAGTAGATGGATGTACAGCTGCATTATCTTATCCATACGGCGAATCAAAGGATCTTGTTTCACCACTTTGGCCGGCAGAGGCTATGAACAGGGCACTTGGTCAAGTCACGAAAGCTGGGATGCAATGTGCTATACACGCTATTGGAGACGTAGCTGTTACGCAGGCTATTGAAGCTATAGCGAGCACCAACAATCCTACCGCTCGTCACCGAATTGAACATCTAGAAATGGCCACACCGGAGGATGCGGCAAGACTGGGAGGGTTGGGTATAACAGCATCTATCCAACCTGTTCACAGCGATCCAGCAATCTTGGAAGGTTACGCGAAACTCGTCAGACCAGAAGCATGGGAGGATGCATTCCCTTACAAAGAATGTCTAGACGGTCACGCAAATGTTGCAATTGGTACAGATGCACCTACGGCCAGACACCTACCATTTCCGAATTTGTATAACGCCACCACGAGAAGATCTGCGCTTGAGCCGGAGAGGAAGGATGTTACGAATGAGAAGAGCAAGTTGAGCTTGTTGCAGGCTATTACGGGTGCTACGTATGGAGCTGCGTATTCGAGATTTGCGGAGGGTTGGACGGGGAGGTTGGAGGTGGGATTGAGGGCTGATTTCATGGTTTTGAAGGATGTGCTTAATGTTGATGGGTTGCTGGATGTTAAGGTTGAAGAGACCTGGTTTGGTGGAAAGAGGGTTTATGAACAGAATGGTGGGAGTTGAATATCAAGCTCTGAAGTTTATGGTTACAGAACTTAGGTATCTTTAAGTGCATGGATGGGTATAGACAGTAGCAATAGGTCCAGAAAAGCTATGTACATACATACACATATATATGTGTGTGTATGTATATAATGCCAAAGCGTATTCTGTATATACATCGCGTTACAGATCAACCTTCCTAGCTACACTTGTACCCTGTAGCCCTCCAACAGTAGGTAGCTATCAAGTTCAGGGCAACCAACACTGGCTTTCCATTCGCTACACAGCCATCCAATTAACAGTTCAGCTGTAAAGAAAATTGTTTTACCTACCAATAGATAGACGCTTACCATGAAGCCACAGTGCGGGGTAATTTCAACCCCCCGGTCTGGTATCATACGTCTCTATCCCCAAGTCGTAAACTCCTGTCGAAAGCAATCAGTATAGAGCTAAATTTAATCCATACTCAGTCATGTCTAAGACGAAGAGAACCTGGTTCTTACCGCCTGACTTCACCTTCACCCCAGATGGACCACTTCAGCTGGGATCTGTCATACCTCATCCCAATCGTCCCACTGAGACTCTTGCTTCACCCCGCACCAACGCGATCGCGCTTCCTGCGATTGAAATCCTGGTCGAGAAGAATCATTCCCATTCAAACGAAGTATCGCGAACCGCTGGCATGAGCCTGTTTGCCAAATTCATTGAAGTAGCTTCTGTATCTATTGGTTACGAGCGCAGTCATCGCGACGCTATTGAACATGGGACTGCAGACCACGAAGTCCGAAGCTTTCAGACACCCTTCAGCAAAGAGTTTCTACAGAGTATCCTTGAAGTGGAAGAAGTCAAAGATCATGTTGACGGTGGGCTATATGGCAAACGGCCCGTTTACATCGTGTCGGGTCTAAGGGTCACAAACGATCCTTTTACTGTAACCATCGAGAGAGGAAGGGGAAACCAGGCTTCGATTGAAGCTTCCGGTCCTGCTGGGCCCGTGCCCGTCACAGTCGGCGGTGGCCTATCTGGAGGCAGCGAGACGACGAAAACTGAGTCGTACGAGACTGCTCCTGGAATAGTGTTCGCCTACCGCCTCCATGTCATCCGCCCACGTGGCAGCGGAAACCTAGGATCGGAGATGTTTTCACATCGGAACGCGTTCATGTCCGGCGAGGCAGAATCCGACCCGATGGAGATTGTAGATGTTGATAAGCAGATCCTAGAGGACGACGAAGAGGAAGTGGAAGTTTCAACTAACTACCAGCAAGCCCAGCTCGACGAGGAAACAAGTTGTTTGTGGATGACTGCCAAACCTGTGCGACCATGACTTTGGTTGCATTCTCTCATTTCTGTTGGTTATTTATTCAGGTTTCTATTCATTGGTCTACCCTCCCAAGCACTATACCCTCGCGAGATGCCTTTCCAAGTGACCGTGATTGTTCCTATTCTTATATCTTTTATAGTCCCAAGAACAGTACCCTTTTCTGCTGCCAGATAGAGAGACTTTGGATGTGAGGTTTCTTCCGTAAATATACAAGTTGAGTCACAGTTCAATCAAAAGATCGTATTAAGATACTTAAAACGCCTCGTGCCTCTTCTCTTGTCGACTTCGCAACGGAGACACCGCATGAGAAATCGCAACCCATGCACTCCACGGATTCCGATTCTCATACCAGAACCAGATCGGATTCACAAAACGGTAGTCACCGCTTTGCCCTGGAGCCATCTTCTCGAGTAGGCGCTTCATCCCCTCACCCGTTTTCAAGTTTCTTACAGGATTCTCTTCCTCTGGAACCGAAAGAACAACTGAAAGTACCTCGGCATAAGAGATCGTGGATGCTGCTATACCAGCCGCTACTGCCGTTGCTATAGACGATCCAGGTTCGCAGACCTTTGAGCCAAAGCGATCTGCCAACTCTTTCACAATGGTGTCAGGAAGGTGATCACCGAATGTGCCCAGAGACAGGACACCCGGCTCGTCAATCAGCGGATTGCTTGCAGCGAAGATACCCTGGGAATCTGTGGCTCTTATGGAGATGACTGATTTGTGCCGTGCTGGAAAGGTTTCGCCTTGGTAGCCAGCATTGTTACCTGCGCTGGCTAGAAAGATGATCCTTCGTTCTCTTTCGACTTCCTCGATAGCTCTCGCTATCAACTCATTATCCAGAGGAAAGCCAAAAGACATAGAGATTATGTCGACTTGTTCTTCTATGGCGGTCCAAAAAATAGCCTTCGGAGACATGTCAGCAAATGGAGCATGGAAGGTCAAGTAAGCATACTACCTTGGCGATTTCCTTCCCTCTGCATTCCAAATCGGCAGTATTCTCGGCCACTCGCCCAACATATATCTGAGCTAGAGGAGCTGCTTCCATGACCAATCGAGTCATCAAGCTGCCATGACCAAAGCAGTCTCCAGCCGCCGTATCGGTTGTGTCATGCGAAGTGAAGTCTCTCCAGCCCTTTATACATTCCGCCCGGCGAGGGTTGCTGAAGAACTTGAGTTGTGGATCGTATCCTGTGTCCAGCACTGCAATCTTGACAGGTTCATACATGTGTTCCTTCCGCTTCCTCAAACGCGATATATGTCCGCTGATGTGCTTCAGGTTGTCTAACCACTCCTTGGGGACCACAGTCTTGCCGATGTGGAATGACGCTAGTTGGGACAATGTCGTATTATGCGCTGATTTGTCTTCCTTCCGCCTTTCTAGATAGTTTACACAACCCTCGTCCGATTTGAAGGCAACCTTGGCGAGTTTCGCTAGTGGTTCAACAACCTCTCTGAAAAGTGTGTTGCGTCTGTGATGAGCGCCTGTGTCAAGGCTATCCTCGCCAGTTTCTGATCCTCTTGCGGTAGTTGAGCTTCCACCCCGGAGCCTGTGTTGATAGCTGTCCTTTCCCGAGTCGTCTCCTTTCGCTAAGCTGTCCTCACTGGCTTTCGACGCTGTAGTGGGTTTTGATGTCTCTTCAGTAACTATGAATTTACTTGGATCCAAGCAGCTGTCTACTGCTCTTGCGAATATGTCCCTATGCGCTGGTCTGGACCATTGTGCCTTTTCCAGCCTCCCCAGTAGACTCATGGCATGTCCATGGTCTCTGTTAAGACGTGATATCAATGGTTGCCCTGGGTCAGATATGTAGGTCTGTGAAAGGCCAATCTCCAATAGGACTATACCGAGCCCGAGGATATGAGGAAAAGGGTGAGTGCTCATGTCATCTCTCAGTTCCTCAGGCATCGTACTATTGGCCTTGAATTCAAGAGGTACAAAAGCCTGCAGGGCTATCTGGTCCTTTGGCTGGTTATGATGGTCCCGCTCATGCATGAACCAGACGTCATGACTCGTCCACCTCTGCCGCATGAGATGAGTGGCGTAGAACCTCCAGAAGGAGTTCGCAATGGAGTGTGCAAGAACGAACTTATCTTTGTCTTTCAGTTCATAATGTTGTATTACTGAAGATAGACGAAGTCCTTCCCCGGCACAGAGGAACCTCTCTAGAGGAGCCGGCGGTGGCAGCATCACCAACCCGACGCCTTTGACAAACTTCAATTTCACGTTGTTAAATAGTTGTCGTTTTAAAATCTGACAAAAGTAGTCCGGATCAATTCGCTTATGGTTGCAAACAACTTCGCTGTCTTTTTCGTTGTTTGGGGCGTCTGCAAATGCTATTCGCCCTTTCCGGCCTTTGGTACGTCTGTGGATGGTGAGTATTTGACTATGCATTTGGGTTACACATACACTGGAATTCCAAGTTTGAGATGCTGCCAGTAACTCATGCTTTCGGAAGAGATAACGACCTCAAACTGGGCATGGCTATCTTGTACCAGTGGCATCGTATCTAGATGAAGTCTCACAGGATGTGGCAGGTTGGAATGGTGAATTGAAGGTCGAGATTTGAGTTTTTGCAACCAGCTTGGTCCTTGCTCCTCGTTCTCCTTGCAATATGCTTGCCAGTGAAGGGACATAAACAGGTTTTCGATGACGTGTGGCGGGTAGTCGTCTGGCTCTGGCAATCTCGAACCTGCGGTCAATCGTTCAAGACCTGATCTCTGATTCGGCTCGTCTTGGTTAATTGTTGACAAGAACAGGTCGCATTTAGCTCTAAGCTCTCCTGATAGTTTGTCGTCATGTAAAAAGAAGTTGGATATAGACTTCTCTAGAAGCGGTCGTCTGCCAGGCCCTGTATGTACCGCGATATCCCTGTAATCTTGCCTGGGGTCGTTTCGATATGCTACAGGCTCTGGGAACTGGTACAATTAGCGGCCTCGATTTGCAATACGAGTGGTAGCATCCGACCAACTGACTATGCACATTTGAAGCAACATTCGGAGTATTACAGCAGCCAAGGCTTCAACTTCGTCATCAACTTCGTACTTAGCCAATGACTCTCCCGCAATCAGTCCAAGCTTTGTCGCAACTTCGCCTGCAAGTCGGCACTGACGTCGCATCCCGCAAAAAAGTACCAAGAGGTAAACCCCCTCCGCAGCCTTCTTCAGCATCTCGCATATGCTGGAGTCATTGGAATCCATTGCAAATGGGACGATCAAATCAGGCTGTAAAGGTTGTGCGAGGTGGAAGTTATGAAAGGCTGGGAAGGGTCAGATGAAGCGGCCAACAACTGCATGAAAGTCATGTGACGAGCTGAAAGGTTCCATCACCAATCTGACAAACTGGCATGATCAAAGGCTTTTTGCTGCATCGGCAATACTATACCAGTTTCTGAGACTGCCATCCCGTCAGGCTTCAATAATGGAGTATATGACATCGACCGCCAGTGAACTCTCGCTCAAATGCCTGCAGCTTTTTGAACTCTGTCTCAATACACATCGGCACCAAGGATGCCATAGCGAAGAGGAACCGGACAATGGAACTTCTCAAACGCCGCCAAAATTCTATAAAGAAGGCCTCTTTACGCGATTTGAGTGTCGCCTGGCGGATTTTAACCTGTGGATCGATGGAATTGGAGCTCTGGCTCCGTCCAAGGCCTCACTCGACTCCAGGCTAAGAGACCGACCGATTGATCTCTCCTTAGTAAAGGGCAATCTCACTATGTTGAGTCAGGCCCTGGAGAATTGCAAAAGCTTAATTGAGCGTGGACTATCTGCTGAAGAGTCTTTACTTGATATCGACTCGACACTAGAGAGCCTTGTCGCGCTTGCTTTAGCCATTCGACGGACAGGCAGAAAGTCTCGTTTACATAAAACAGATGGTCTTTTTAATCCGAAGGAGCACACTGAGTTGAAGCAACATCTTGAATGCATCGTCATTCTTCGCCCTGGCATGGGAGGTCGCGAGCCTGACGATGAGTATCAGCTGAAAGTCCAGTCATTATCGCCGCTCCAACGTCACCTTATAGAAGCAAACTTGAGAAGGAGAAATCGCTTTATCCAAGCTCAGCTACATTCAGTTGGCTTGAAATCACGGGCGTCGGGCTTAGGCCAGTCCCACGAGTGGTCATATCACCAACCACTACATCAACCAATTGATGTAACGACAGAGGACAAGTCGGCCAGCGAAGCACCATCGATTGCTGTACCTCCGAGGTCAGATCAACAGTTTGAGTTGCGACCCATTTCTGTAACCACCGCTACTTATCCGAGTAGCAAATTACATTACAGCGTGGATCCGCAGCACAAGACAGGATCATCTCCAATGACAGTAATCACAAAGATAACAGCATCCGCCCGCTACCCTAGACCAAGGTTTGGGAGCAATCAGACCCTGGTCCAGTGTCCGTGTTGCTGCCAGATGCTATCCGTCGCCGAAGTCAAGAATGACAAGACGTGGAGGTAAGAAAGTGTTTACTTCATGGCCACACCTCCGGCAATGCTATCACCACAGTAGTTGGCCACCATATCCACACGTTTGATCTACCTGAAGCATCATGCTTGGAGGATTCAATCAATTGGCCCGCATATGAACCCAAATCCGCGATACTAACATCAGAGGATAGGAAGCACTTGAGTGAGGATGTACGCCCATATACTTGTGTTTTCGACAACTGCCCGACTCCAAATGTATACTACAGTAGCAGAGCAATGCTAGAGCGTCACTTTCGACAGGACCATACCCCAGTATGGCAATGCCCTGAATGCAAGGTCGAGCAGATATTCACAACGATGACTGCCATGATAGACCATCTCCAAGCATCTCATACGTTTACAACAGAGCTTTCAGACACATTGTCATCTTCTATGCTAATGAGGATGGGAATCGACTCTTGTCCTCTCTGTGACACTATGGGGCCGCCTGATTCTCCGGCGTTGATAGATCATGTACTTGAACATGTCCACGACTTCTCCCTTCGATCTCTCCCCTGGCCAAATCCTGCCGACGTTGAGCTTGGAGGCGAGGTGGGGTCCTACAACGACGAATGTGGAGATGAGGGTGCTGCTCTCACATACTGGTTGGAAGGACCTCAAACAGAGTGTGGTGAAGCTCCACCCTGCCTCCAGTTATCAACATACGATCACAACAGATTATCCAAGGTGAACCAGCTGATACAGTCTGGGCCACAGGATACACCTGGAATTGGAATATACTTTGCTGATGAGGAAGAGGTCGAATCTGCCGAGGCTGAGGATGGAAACACGGCAACAGTTGCTAAAGAGGCGTCTGTCGACGAAGAAGAGGATATCACAGTTGAGGAATCTGCCCCTGAGGCTCAACGGTCCAAGCGTCATCGACTATTCGAGAGAGCTACCAAGCCCTTCAAGATTTTCGAAGGTCGAAATTCCAAAACAACACCCGGATACACTGAACCAATAACTACGCCAGGGTTCTCTGAGGAACATAACCGGAAAAGTACTGAATCATCAACTAATTCAAAGCTTTCTGAGGGAGACGCCCTACCAAACACTAAATTATTAACCTTAACTGTTGCACGGCCAGGTCGAGATTCCGTAACCTCGGCGGCCTCTGCACTGTTTGGTTCAGGCTACGTCTTACCTCCCTGGAACCAGACAACACTCAATATTCTTTTCACTCTTTACAGGGAGATACTTGGACTATCTATCCATAAAGGAGAAACAGCTACCGGAGAGGAATCACTGACCGTATTGGCGTTCATGACCTTCTCGGACAATGTCCAGGGCCAAATGGTTGCCCGCCTTATGCAGCCACTAGCTGCCGTGGGTAGCATCGATGCGACTACCTTTATCGTGCTGATGCTCCGATTCTGCGTGGAAGACCTCCAGGCACCTCAAAAGGAGGATAATTCCAGAGTAATCTCGGATTATTTTATCAACACCAGCCATGGTATCCCTGCACAGATAGGCAGAGGTCAAACTTACCCGCCTATGATCATAGATGAGTACCGAAAGGTGAGATCTGTGGTAGCGTCCGCATTGAACCATGAACTAATTTGATACCCAGATGCTCACCCGTGGGTGCCGAGTACTGGAAGCGAATGTTTGGAATGGCGATCAGACCTCACACAGCGTGCCAAATACGGATATTGCACAGAAACTGGGCCCAGCTAATGAAGATTCACCTAGTCAGTCCACAGCATCCGTTGGCAGCGCTTTTTTTCAAAGCAACGTGGAACCACCTACGGCCTTGACAGAGTTCGAAACAATAGAAAATCCCATTGAACCACTCGTGATGACAAAACTAGATGCCAAGGTTCGGTGCACCTTTCGAGAACTCTGTGTTGCCGTCAGGAAGTTTGCTTTCGTCAGCACCGATCTCCCAGTCATCGTACGCCTTGATGTGTATGCCGACAGGACACAGCAAGCCGTCATGTCCCAGATTATGCACGTGGAATGGGATACTCTTCTATTTGATGAAAGCTACGACACAATGCTTGGAATGCCAGACCCTAACGACCTCCGAAACAAAATAATAGTTGACCTATCGCTCACCCCGAAGCGATTTGAGCCGAGTTTCGATCAATCTCTTAACCGACTTAGCAACTGGATCCGCGAAGAAAGCTTTCTTACGTTGCCGTCGCCGAGGGAGCCCATTCATTGCAATCCTGCTTGGAGCCACATCACCGACAACCCAGGAAACTTGGAAGACGAAACCTTCCGCCAATGGAGACTGATCAGACATCTTCGAACGAATCTCTGCCACGTTCTTCATCCGCGCCGAGATGCCTTCTCCACCTTTGCAATATTTCAACAGGGGCAGGAGTTCAGGCGTACAATCGAAGGCAATATATTAGCTAGCCAAGATACGCATGTCCGTTCTCAGCCCGACAATCATAATCCCGTACGGCTATGGGGAATGGGTATACAGATGGCAGCTATTGATACAGATCAGGTTGACACAGGTATGATGATCAACCATGCCATGTTCGCCGGTGGAAGCGGCTGGGAATTGAAGTCGCATGACTACCTAGGCTCCAGCACTTTGCATTATCTTTCGGTGCTAGTATTTGAGGATCAAAGACTCGAAACTGACGACTGGGAGGGAGATTTATCTTCTCTATTCACAGCTGAACTGCATACTTCGACTTGGGACAGTGGAGAAAGGTTTTCCTGGAAGCGGTATTTCGATTCTTCTGTCTTTCCCGATTTTGCTGGCTTTGCGAATCCCGATCACGAGGAAGAAGGTTTCGACGAATATGCGCCTTGGGTGGAGGAATATGCAAGTAGGGGACGATACATTAAATTACCGCACCGACAGAATATCGACCCGAAGCTCAGTTTCATTAGGTAAGTGGATATCCAGACTGGAAAGCCTATATCAGGCTGCTAATCATCGACCAAAGATTTTTATTTACCATCCAAGGAAGGTTGATTGCCTGGTCAAGCATGCGACTTGATCGCCTCAGCCGTGGCTTTCGTCTGATTCAGTTATATAATAAAACGGGGAAGCCACTGAGTGAGAGGTTGCTAGTAAGGATAAATATCAAGATCACAGAACAAGAGCCCCTCCCATTATAGTTACGGGGTCAGGTTGATGCTCCCCAATCATATGTGTTTTTCAATATATACATATCGTCCTATACTTGCACGTAAAAGGATTGTCGTGCCCCTGTGACCTAACTAGTCTGGACTTCCATAGGCTGACTGAATCCGGAATCAATATGCGTGGAGCCTGGACACGAAAGTTCTCGTCGATGTGGATGACAGGGATTCTGCGCTAACTTCATCCTTCTCCTGGTACAGAGCCGTCACGAAGGTCGAAAGCAATACGACGATCCTCTCACAGTCTCACAAAAGTCCAATTGGTATCATAAAAAGGCGACTGGAAGGTTAGAGTTTTACACAGGGGTACAGGGTGTTTCTTCGGCAATAAGGCTTGTAACAGCAAGGAATCACACTTCGGCAATTACCTATATAACAACATGGCGCCGTAATCGTTTCCATTGAAGTTGGAACTATGCCTCCTGTTTGTCTAATATTTGGTGTTCCATGCTCCATCGGAAAAGGGTCCTGAAGATATTTACACTTTGAACAGGGCGTCGTCTGCCTACACGGGACATCCTTTTGCCATGCCCTAGTATAAGGTTTGGGCTGGCCACAAACTACCCTTGCTTTGCCTTGACCATCCTCATCTGACGATCAATACGCACCCGATCATCAAAATGGCTACCACACCAAGACTCGAGGAATGGATGCGCCTTAGCAAGGAACGACTTTCGAACAGATCCATCATGCGCGAGTACATTGAAGCTCTGTATATCCGCCCACAGAGCTTCTCGCCTCCTCAAGACCTCGGGCCTGACGTCACCATCGAACGTGTGGATATTGCCGACTGGCCACTGTACCGCGTCTCAACCTCGCCAGGTAGACCCGCCATGCTGTACTGTCACGGTGGCAACTTTGTCAACGAAGTCGTATCCCAGCATTATAAGTTCGCAGTGCAGATTGCGAGGGATACTGGACTGGACCTTCTTGTCGCTGTTTATCCTCTCGTCCCTCGGGAAACGGCCACGTTCAAGCTAGTCGTCGATGATCTATGCGTAATTGTGACGCAGAGCAAACAGCGCATCGTTAGCATCGCTGGTGACTCTGTGGGGGGCACTCTAGCTATGTTGCTCATGCAGCTTTTCATCAGCACACAATACGCATCAGGCATCAAATCGCTTATTCTGATATCACCATTACTAGAATGTACCCTGAGCCATCCCCAGGCCAAGGCGTTGGAGGCTGAAGACCCGTGGCTCGGCATCGAAGGTCTGCGTTTAGCTGCAGAAATGTTCAGTGGAAGGTTGAATCTTTCTGATCCTGAAGTTAGCCCGCTCTTTGGCGATATTGAAGGCCTGCCCGCTACGTTGCTACTTTCTGGAACACGCGACTTGCTATGCGCGGACGCAAGACGTCTGAGCGCTCGGTTTCGTAACCGCGACAAGTCCGAGAACACTGAGGAATGCATTGCGGGAAGCGTTGAACTTGAGGGATTCAAGTACGTCGAGGCAGAGGGGATGGTTCATGTTTGGCCACTTACGGCTACACCTGAGGGTGCTCAAGCACGGGAGACGATTATGGAGTTTGTGAAGAGCCATCAGTGAGCATCAAACAAATAGGGTTAAAACTGAGCCGTTGGGACTAGCGACCATCTTATCAGGGTCATGGCCGACTTCCTTCACGAATAATTGCGGTTAATCTATTAAGGGATTGCTGTCGACACTGCGGTATAAGGATTATTGCTGGCACTTGTTAGAATGGGAATGGTAGCTTCTCACTAATACTATTCTCATCTCGGCACGACCTTGACATCAACAGCCGTGAAACTCACATCCGTCACATCCCGCGCTCCAAGCTCAGCATACCACTCAGTCTCCCCATGTTTCCTCGTATAAAACTGTGTCCAGGGCGCCTTATCCTCTCTACACTGCATAGCCTCAATAACTTCATACGGCGGAATCTCACTATGGTACTGATACATCCTGCAGTCCGGTACACTACACTGAATCATATCTCCAGTTGGAGCTTCGCAGGTAATATACGAACTGTCATCTGTTGAAGCGGCACATGGTGTAAGAGTCGCTGTCTTAAGCCGGTAGTTATATGAGGCGCAGATGTATAAGTCGTCCCAGCGAAGGCGGTTGGTAGAGTCGATGGATAGGTCTAGGTTGAAGCCGATTTCGGCGTTGAAGAAGGCTGTGGTTGATGTGCCGCGGAGGTAGGTATCTTTTGCAGGACCGGAAGAGGCCATGAGATTGAACAGAGTTGGGGTGGAGGGAGATGAGCTTGTGGTTATCTCGACAAGTGTTGCAGTTGTAGTAGAGAAAGGTTCAGTCGAGGTTGTTTCTGCGGCTGTGGTGTCTGTGGCCTCTGTTGTCGTTTCAGTAGAAGTTGCAGTCTCAGTGGTCTCAGTCATGGTTTGAGAGACACTGAGAGTCTCTGTCGATGCAGCTTCTGTAGTCGATGTCAAGCTCTCGATTGTCGACGTCGAGGCAGTTTCTTTCGCGATACTCGAAACCTCGGTAGAACTGTCTACAGACGGCACAGAGAGAGTCTCAGACAAAGCTGTTTTTATCAGTACGTATTTCCGCGTAAGTTAATTCAGGTTCTTACCAACACTGCGTGGCCGACAAACACTCCCAACAGCCACACCAACGCCCAAGGCGAGCAACATGTGAGAATACATTTCAAAGAGTGACAAAGGTGAAGAAATGCTTGATCCCAAAAAGTCCACCAGAGGGAGAGCAACTGTTTTTGTACATGGCCCCTGAGCTTGGTGTGGATCCAATCTATTAATTCGATAGTCTACTCTTGGCGTTGACTATCGTTTTCGCAGTGACTAGTAGCCAGTGAAAAGTCGTAATTGCTAATAGCTTGATTTTTTTTTAGATTACGGCTTAATATTGACTTTATCTTAGCAATCAAGCCTCAGGTGCGACCTTAGGTACTTGGAGTGTATGTGGCAGGCATGACTTCTAAATAGCTTCATTCTCGAGAGTTCGACATTGGTCACGATGCACAATCCACCAGTCAACTTTTCCGATGAGTTAAAAAGGGAGAAAGACTTCAATTGATCAGTCGCTTCAGAACTGACTAAACTGTCAAAGATCTAAAGAAATCCATCAAATGGACGTCCAAAATGGTTCAAGCCCACATTGGTAACCGTCGCATTGACGTCTCCTTGATAATCCCCCTTCTGCGTCGTGAAGTCCTCGATGACCCCCAAATCCTTAATCCTTCCCAACAACTTCTCCACAACTCTGTACCCAGCGCCAGCACTGTAACCAGGCAACTCGTGGCCCGCAAGCTGAACCTCATAGTACGTCAACCCACGCTCATAACCCCACTGTCCCACAATACCGGCCTCGCTGAGTCTTCCACCGTTGAACTCAGGATGGAAGGGCACGTAGAATTGCTTATCTTGGGGGTAGGATTGGTAGCCTTGTTTGCCGTTCCATGTTACGTTCTGAAGGGCGAAAAGTGTGCCGTTGGGGGGAAGGATGAAGTCTAGACGGCCTACACCAATGATGGTGTTGTTTGTGTGCTCGATTACGCGTTTGAGAACGTCTGTTTGAGCAGGGGCGAGGGAGGTGTCGCTGCGGTTGGACTTGGGATCGCCGAAACCGAAGACTTTGTAGGGAGTGCATTGGTACCATGTTGAGTCTGTGGGGGCGTGAAGAGCTTTCTTGACGTCTGTTCGGTTGAAGTAGACTTCAGCACCAGGAGGGGAGTAGTCACCCTGTTACAGTTAGCTTGACTCAAAAGCATTGATGGATAAAACTTACCGTGTTGACGATACCCAGTTGACTGTATGTCTTGGGACAAGTATCAGTGATGTGGTAAATGTTGAAACAAGGGTTCTGGTCCAGAGCAGCTGCGTATGCGTAGTCGAACATGTCACAGGTATAATTCTTGGTATCAAGATAAGGATCGGCCAGAACCTCGAATTTGCCCTCGGGTGGAGGGAAAGTGCCGTATTTCTCGAGATACTTGTCAAAACCACAGTGTTCATGTGTCCAGCGCAGGGCATTCATTGTCGTCTCGTTAAGATAGAACAACTTATCCCAGTACTCGACAAACGGGAAAATAACAGCTTGTTGTTGCAGAGTAGCATCACCAATGATGGGATCATTGATAGCTACACCGCCAAGCTTGTAGTAATCGTCATCATCAGCAGTGATGAACGCATCAGCGATGTAAGGTACGTAGAAGCCTGCGTAGGATTCTCCGGTGATGTATGTTGTGAAACCCTTCATGTCAAAGGTGTCGATGAAGTTCTTCCAGAAGCCGGCGAATTGGAGACCGAGTTCTACTTCATTTGTGATGTTGGGTTTGCCTTGGGAGTAGCCTACTCCGACGGGCTGTTCGATCCAGATGACGTTGGTTCTGAGATGTTAGTGAAGGTGATTTAGGTTGCGGGTTTGGAGACTTACAGGTTTGTCCAGCTGTAGGAGTTTGGTACGGGGGAGAGAGTACCCTGCTGCCACAAGAAAGGACCATTCTCAGTCAACAGACCACTGAGAGAACTACATCCCGGACCACCATTCAACCTAAAACATCAGTCCCATTCCCTCCCAATTGGCAATCTCACTTACCAAATGAGCACCTCCTCAGAGGCATTGACATTAGTACTGGGAAAGAACCAAAAGAACAATTCCCTCTCCTCATCAGGATCTTGCGAAATAGGCAAAAGTCCAGCATAAGACTCTCCGACATCAAAGTCGACTTCAGGAATAGCACTCCCGTTAACAGCAAACTTTTCAGAATTCTTGTTCAAGAACTTAGACTTTGCTCGCTTGGCAAGATTGGGTTGAGGGACGGGAGCGCGTTTTTGATCATAGTGCCGAGGATTGGGACGGCTGAAGGCTTTGATGGCGCCTTGGTTGAAGCCTGCCTCGACGAAAGTGCCGAGGGCTAGGACACTGGTGAGCAGACTGAACCGCATTTTGGATAATCACGGGTAGAGTGGTCATGAGAAGAGATATGTCAAGTGGCTGGGTGGTCTTTTATATAGATGTATGTATGGCAGTGCATGGAAATTGTGTCATTGGACTGATGTCACTGCACGGAAACACGGCACTTTGCATGCTCGCGTAAATGTCCAAACATTAATCGGTAAAGAGTAAAAACGGTTCGAACGGCATCTTGCAGGATCCTTGCACCATGACCATCTTACCCTGAGCTGCCCCAAGCGGAACAGCGTCTCAAAAGTTCCGTCCCGGTAAGACGGATGATCTTTGTGCTAAGATATTGTTGGAGATGCTAAGACCTTCCTTTCTTGGCGAGCTTCTTCTCCAATTCTTGTTTCTAGCCCACTGTACACTACAAGGATTGGCTCTTATCGGTACTGGATCTTTTGTGATTACTATATCTGGTTTAGCGGTGAGTTGTAGATCGGCAGTTTTTGACCCCTCATCTCGCGGACCTTTTGACATGTACCCTTGTTCACTTCAAGTCGTCATCGTTTTTTTATTCACTGCGCTACAAAAGGACGAACCGAGGCTGTGTATCTTTATCTCGTTACAGTATCTTCTCTGCGCTGGACCCATTCTGTGGCACCAATTGAACAAGTCTAGACTGAAAACCCTTGTGGCACATTCCAGTTGGAGGCTATAGCCGATGTCGTTATAACCGGCGAGCCGCATACCAGCGTCACAGAAACGTAGGACAATGACAGTACAGTACCAACTCAACAAGGCCCAAGTCTAAGCTCAAGTCCAACAGAAACAAAATGTGTCATGATGGCTCCCCGCATAAGATCACGCGTTCGGGGTCACCTGTCAAATAAACTTCTTTAGCAATTTCGTATCTTCGAGGAAGCCACACCTTGGATCTCAGGGCGTTTTTAGCGCCCGCCCTCTCCATCTACACGCGACACAGCCTGTAATTTACCCAACCCAGGTGTGGCGGTCTCGGAGGACTCGGTTAGCCATGTCGTCATACGCTGAGTAACGTTCCGCAGTGTTTGAGTTAAGGTTATTGAACCAACGGTATTTTCCCAGCCTTTGGGGTTTCTGGAATTGACGATGGGGATTTTGAGGCGCCCGTGGAGTCTTCCAGTTTCGGTGAATGCGACGATTGAGCGTTGTGTCAATATATAGCGGCGTTCAGAGCATACGCAAACTATCAATGGGGGAGGTATCGCGCGATTTTGGATAGTTAATATATTAAAGTTATATGATCTGTTGGGAATTTATTAGGTGTTTTACTGATCGGATGAATTCGCTCGCTTATGCAACTGCCGTCAATGCGCGTTTAATGAGTGTTGTTTCAGAAGTATCATCCTACCCTGGAGTTGTAAACTCTGTCTTGGAACGATGGCGTATATTGACTTAGAATGGATCAAAAGACTCAACACTCCAAGGCGAAAAAAAGAAAGAAAGAAAAAAAGAGGAAGAGGAATAATATTACTCAATGTTAGTTTAGGTAGTGTGTGGTTAGATTTTGTTGAAACACTCGTGGTAACTTGTTCCCATTAGGGGTGTGCTTGAACCTCGCGCAATTCACCGACGACCACATGTAGTTCCAAATAAAGAGAAAAAGATAATTTGCAAAGTATCTATTTTACAATCTGAGCATGTTGCATTCCTTCCTGTCGATACAAAGGATCAACGTAGGATCGCGCATGATAAGATCAAAATATCATCGCCCCCAATCTTACGTGAGCAAAGATTCCTCAGCCACAAATAAATTCTCCATTGTCGCATCAGCTTACGATCCTGCGAAGCTAGTTAAGGTCCGCTAGTAAAATATCTGATCACGAGATGCCAGGCAATGCGTCGTTAATATAATGAAAAATAAAGAAGCTTGGACTCTTTATTCCTTGCAGATCCTATCCTTTGCAAAATAGTAACTAATCCATCTCTCCATTCACTAAAACCGATCCATGCCAATATGAGGCCTTTTTGTTGTCTTTTGTCGATCGCCTTTTGGGGATCTACGCAACGTTGGACAATGGTCTCAGCAGCTGCCTCTGATACAACAATCGACCCAAATGAGCATTCTCTCACCGCCTCCCTCTGCTACGTGCAAGAACAAGTACGAACCCACTCGCAGAACACCGGCGTCTGGCCAAAGGATCCAGATTCCATCTCACTCTTTGACGTCCTTGGTCTCGACCCGTATGAGAAACCGTTTCGCCCAGTTCGCGAATCCTTATACCTCGATGGAGAGAATGGAAAAGAGGCGAGAGAAGCACTTGAGAATAGCGCTGTGGATTGGAATGAGGCTAAAAAGATCCTTGGGAATGAGTATATGTCTGATAAAGAGGTGTCAGACTTTCTCAGAAGTGGGGTTAATCAGACTACGTTGACGGAAGTGCCGGACCATGGTATTGATAGGCTGATGGCTATGGCTATGAGGTATATGGTGCACGCTGTATTATCTCATGAAGATAGAAGGGTTGTGTACCAGGTCAAGTTCCTACCTCGATTGAAACGTGGAGAGCTACAGAAGTTTTGTGAAGATATAATGGAAGAGGATCATAGTCATGATGAGCTGTGATGTACAGACGCATGAATGGAAGCACGGGCAGGATTGAACCCAAGGAGTTTTTATACAAGGAACTAATATTGTGCCATGAAGGCATCCAGCTCTAGATACACTACAGCCCCTCATATCAATCAAACATCCCCATAGCTGATAGAAATCTCATCAGTCCTTCTAATCCCACCCGCATCATTCATATTCTTCGTATCCCTCAAAATACTCTCATCACTAGCATTCGCACCGTAAGCGATAACCGTCTGATGCGATGGTCCAGCATTTACACCAGTTCCAGTACCATTTTTACTACTGTGATTTCCATACTTCTTGAGGTTGTAGCTGCTTCCTCCAGTAGAGCTATCGCCCTTGCTACCGTAGCGGAAGCGGACGTATAGAGGACGGAGAACCGGGATTGAGGAACACATTATCGTGGCGGTGCTTTCGGTTGCGGACCAAATGAGCATGTCGACTGTGTCGTCTGGGGATGTTAGTAGAGGTCCTTTGATGGACATCGCTGAAGGGACTTACATATGAATTCGTTTGCGTTAAGACTGTCCAAAGCGACCGTTCTGACGATGCCGCAAATACCCGCGCTAGGGTTGTCAGGTTGACGTAAATCTGTACAGGTGGGTCACTTACAAGATACCAAGACTGAGGCCACAAGCGACAGTGATCTTCTCTTTGCGCTTCATGTTGAGTTCCCAGATAACAAACCAAGGGAAAATGGCAAAGAAAAAGTCGGCAACAACGAACCAGGCTATCTCATTAGCACAAGATACAAAATCAACAGGAGGGGACTTACATCCAACAGTTAGCCCAACTTTGGAAAAGTCAATCCAACAATACCCATCAATCCGTTTATCCCACGTACTCTCCACAGGATCACACTGCACTACCACAACAACACCCGCAAAAAGTGTGATGCCCACTGTTCCCGCCAAAAAGGTCCATATAGCCCATTTCTGTATCTTGTTACGTATGATACGCAAAAGAAAGATACCGACGGCGCATTTTCCCACGCCGATGAGTAGGATGCCTGATACTTGGGCGTATACTTCCATTTCGACGGCTTTGAAGTATGCATCTGGATTGCCGACGTCTGCGAAGAGACGGCCGATACCGTATTGTGTTCCGGCGGATACGAAGGAGGAGTATATGATCTGGAGGACCTGGAAAGATGTTAATCTATTGTTCTTTGGAAGCGATGGGTCGGGACCAGGATGTACCAAGGCGAGTAGGACAAGATAATCATCAGGTCCAATCGAGTGAAGGATTCGAGAACGAGTGTAAAGACGAAGGGACACGAAGAACATGCAGACGACTACTTGTGCCCAAAGAACACCATTGAGCATGGGCCCATGGCCACCATAGTAACTAGTCATTGTTACACAGATAAGGCTGAAGACAAAGAATGAAAAAAATCCGAAAGATGTAGAGACCCCACGACCATTATCAGTAAATACTACATTTCAGAATATCCGTCGGGGAGTTCCCCTGATCAACAAAAAGATCATGCTGTTCAACGATCGCCACCAACATCGACAAAGAAAAAGAAAGTAACAAAACATTGGCGTGTTTGAGCCCTGCTACAAAAAAGTGACAGGTTCGTTAGGTGGAAATTTCACGGGTTGGAGAACTGAGACTTGCGACTGATGGATTTTATCCTTGTTGGTGGCTTGGCCGTTGGCTGTTGAAGAAAAGGGTACGGAACGGACTCGGTTTATTACCCAAGTCTTTCCATTACGCTAGAGCAAAGAGAAAAGGCAATATCAGGACAGTCAATGTTTCTCGGGTGTTGAAAGCAATCATATTGAGTACTGTTCATTCTAGTTGATAGGTGTTATTCCTGTCTGTGATTGTCTTGTCACAAATGAGGAAACTTCATCCAAGGGTCAATTATAACGCATTGGCCAGTAAGAAGCTCTTCGGACGGCGGGAAAGAATCCGGAACTGCAGCCAAGATACTGCAATGAAGATCGGAATGCGGCGGGTGGTATCATACAACAAATGCGGTTTTCGTTTTCTCAAAAGCGCTTGGACAACAAGCCTTGGCAGAGAAAAAACGATAACGTCTCTTCCCTCTTATCTCGTTCCTCATCTCCCCGCGCCAAGATGTAAGCGAGACCTCGCTTATGCTGTTTGGCCAGACCAAGTTACCCTGAGAAAAAGCAAAGACGGAATCACCAACAAAAAATGCAGCTCAGAGGAGTAATTCTCCACTGCGGAAATAACAGTTGCGTGATCTGGGCCGTTGCTTTAACTTAATCTGTTTAGTTAATTGGTTGATCTGTGATAACCAATGGTTGACATGTACAGAGTGTCTTGGATGATCAAACTGGTGCTGCGCCGCAAGGACCCAGCTTCCGGGGAGATGAGGCACTGAATTGTGGTCAGAGCGCTAGACTCAGCCGCTACAGGAGACACTCACTAGGTTGGCGGGTTGCTATCAAAATTCTCGGTTCACATACCCGCGATTGAGTTGTCAAGACAGAGGCGCTAGATGGAGACCTTTCAAAGCGGCGAAGGTCGATCAATAGCACTATCTCATCGTGCGATGTATGGACGGGCGCAGAGACACAGTTTGCTTACCACTCCAAGGATCTGGACCCCAGCAAACTGTCTTGTCCTGCATTGACTCGACCAACAAATGATAGATCATAGAGACATCAACTCTCAGTGGCGGGGGCGAAATCATGCGTTCTGCTATTACCCATTGACCACTAAGAAGGATAATAACCAGATCTCTGACCCACTCCTGGAAGGGTCTCGATCCTGCGTCGGGGGAGATGTTGCGGCGATTGATGCATGCTCTGGGATGCTGCATCAGCGATGAAAGTCTGTTGAGGAGAGGATCTTACCGATCGGTTTGTACTTAAATCGAGCTATGCTTTTACCAGGGCTCTGCCATCATACCAGATCCCCATCAGTTTTGATAGCTTTTCTTCACTACTTCCGACATGGGTTCCATTGGCCCCTCAACCAACTTTCTCATCACAACTCTCGACAGTATCCATCCCTCCCAATTCAACGGTGATGAAGTCGAACGTCTCCAAGTCCGAGCCGCTGCCCGTCGCCTTCTAGCTAGACTAGAAACCCCAAACGAGCGAGCATGGGGGTTCGACTTTGAACAACCCGCTGTTAATGCCGCAATCCAGACCTGTATCAACTTGGGTCTCTGGAAGGCCTGGACTGAGAGTGGTGGCGGGAAGAAGACTATTGATCAGTTAGTCAAATTGACAGGACGGGATGTTGAGCCCAACTTGCTACGTGAGTTCATTTCCTCGATGATGGACTTTGTGCTGATGCTTTGTAGGCCGTCTCTTCCGCATCATGGCTGCCTTCTACGTCGTCGAAGAAACAGGCGAAGACACCTTCAAACCAACACCATTCTCCCACGACATAGGTGATGAAAAGACCGGAATTCGAGGCTCCCTCGAAGCAGGGTGCGTACCACCCCTCCAACTATCTATCCAACTAACACTCCCAGATCCCAAACATACATCAGCGCTGCTCTGAACCTCCCCAAATACCTCGCCAAAAACAATTACAAAGAACCCACGGCTGCAACCCAAAGCAACTTCGCAGACGACGATCCCGACGGTCTAAACTACTTTGACCGTCTCCAGAAGACTCCAGAGTTTTACGAAGCATTCACATGCCACATGGAGACTTGGACAGCGTGGAAGACACCTTGGACCAAGATCTACGATGTGAACAAGTTGCTTGACGGTGCTGATTTGAGTAAGCCGCTTGTTGTGGATGTTGGTGGGAATACGGGAATCGACATACAGCGCGTTCTTGAGGAGAAGCCGGATTTACCGGGTGGTGTGCTTGTCTTGCAGGACTTGAAGGTTATTCTTGAGAAGGTTGATTTGGATGAGAGGATAGTTGTCCAGGTTCATGATTTCTTTACACCTCAGCCCGTGACTGGTAAGTCGTCTTCCATTTTCACCAATAGTTCCTAACTGATTATGCAGGTGCTCGCGCGTACTTCATGCATGCAGTCTTCCATGACTGGCCCGACGCAGAAGCTACCAAGATCCTTACCAACACCAGAGACGCCATGACGAAGGGTTACTCCAAGCTGTTCATCTATGATATCGTCATCCCAGCTACTGGAGCTAGTATCAGCCAGACTACCATGGATGTCCAGATGATGTCTCTTCTTTCATCTGCAGAGAGAACGAAGATCCAGTGGGAAAGCCTTTTGACGGGCGCGGGATTTAGAATTGTCAAGTTTTGGCCTGACCCTCAGCAGTACGAGATGTTGATTGAGGCTGAGATTGCTTAAAAATGGTGTCGTGGCACAGTTGGTATCTAGATAAGATTTTGGAGTCTAGACCATAAGAGACTCATGATGACCAACGACATCTCTTTATTGTGCCACCGCCCTACATGGCTCATTATTCCATTCATCCGACGTCGCATGACTCGGTGTAATAATCCTCCGAAATACCACCTAACTCTATTCTGCTGCTTACATCTATGTCAATACTCAATACATGCCAGTCAGTTTCTCCTCATAACGACCACTGTCCGCCAATTGATCTTCGTTCATTGCAACTCTCGTATTCTGGTGTCAACATGGCAACCTCAACCAAGACTGTCGCCTTCTTTGGTGCAAGCACAGGCATCGGCCTCGCTGCTCTCAAACAGACCCTTGCCGCGGGTCATCCTTGCATCGCGCTATGTCGCGTTCCCGCTAAACTCGACGGTCTCAAGACAGAATACCCCGAGCTTCTTCGCGTGGTTGAAGGCAACGCGCATGACTCAAAAGCTGTCAGCGACTGTCTAGCAAAATTAGACGGCACTCTTGTCGATGAGATCCTCTTCTCAATTGGCGGCAAACCTGTCCCATGGAGCTTAACAATCGACGATCCAAAAGTCTGCGAAGTCGGCATGACGGTCCTTCTTGAATCCATTACGCAACTTCGGAACCAAGGCAAGAGTGGAAAACCTCTCATAATCGCCGTCAGCACAACTGGAACATCGCGTTTCGGTCGTGACTATCCCCTCGTCATGTACCCAATCTACAACTTCGCAATTACAGTTGCGCGCGACGATAAGATTGTGATGACAGATAAGCTAGTGTCCAGCGGCGAAAGCTTTTGTGTCGTGAGAGCTAGTCTGTTGGTTGATGGTGAGAGCGATGCACCTGTGAGAGTTGGTATCGAGGATCCTGAAAAGGGCAGGGAGAAGGAGGAGATTGGGTATACGATTTCGAGAGGGAATGCTGGAAGGTGGATTGCTGAGAATCTCATCTTGGAGAGGAAGGAGGAGTATGCCAATAAGATTGTGTCAATTACCTGGTGATGGTGTGGCAAGGCTGTCGTGAGTCAATTCGGGAACTGAAGAACAGGGTAATCGGGTCAAGGCAATTAACGAGTGGCTGATAGCTGTGCGTTGTAATTTATCATCGAAACTTTCAATAGAAATCTCAATTCCCCGTCACTCGGCTGCCGTAATTACCAATGGTTGCCCTTTCAGTCCAAACAATGATTTGCTGCAAGTTTATAACTATAAATCTAGCGCTCAACCTCCCTTATTATGACTCGCCATGAATTCCACCATAATTGAGCACCAGAACCAGCGAAGGCCTCTACAAACTTCAATTCCTGATCCCCTTCGTCTCTTGCAGCATCTTCTAGCTGTTCGTCATACATCCTTTCCTTCTGTACACGATCCTCCCTGGTCCAGTTCGATGCGCTATGTCGGATCCACTCAATCTTCCTGTGTTGTATCATAGGAGCATCGATCTGCACATAGTCAAGAGCAGGGAATTCGCCAGCCGCGGCACGCTTGCCCAGATGTAAGATACAGGATAGACACTGGTAGCCTTCGATGTATCTGGGGAAGGATATGGTTAGAGATCGAACTGTGATGGGAAGCATGTCGGCTAGGTGTGTAGCTGTTTCTATCTCGCGGTCGAATTGGTGACGGCAGTAGCTGAATTGGTCCAGTTTGATTGTTTTGAGTTTTGTAAACTGTTTCAAGTGGTAGGGATCAATGGCGATCTTCTTGTGCGCAGTTAAATAACTTGTAAAATGATTTCCCTGGTTGATCTTGCGGAGTTTAAAGTCAAGTGTTAGATGCTGGAGACTTGACTTTACTGGTAGCAACATATTAACGAGTTGCCAAGGGGGGTGCTCGTGGAGAAACAAGTGGTCAATTCCAAGTTCCTTGCAAACATATGTGAATGACGTTAGGCTGTTCGTCGCGGTGAGAATCTTCTTGAGGACTGCGGTATCGGCATTAAGATTTTTCAACGGCCATTGGATCATCTGGATCTCAACAAGGCTCTCAAGCGCCGGACGGCAGTCATCCAGATCGAATGACGTTATGAGATGCCGAACCCCGCAGCCGCCGTTGCCTTTCAAGACCAAAACCTCGAGCCGTGGGCACAGTTGGAGTAGTAGCGGAATCCCAGATGGAATTACACCCCATACGCCGGCAAAGCCTGTGAAGAACTCGAGGTATCTTAGGTTTTCAAGATAGGGAGCTGCTTGTAGTTCACGCGAGATCTCCCTGAACACATTGACCATTAATCTGAAGCTTTTCTTCCAGGGATGATCCGGGACTTGTAACTCCAGCCTCTCTACACCTGAGCAAACTGCCAGCGCAAGAGACAATTCAGCCGTCATCGGATTCCCGTGTCGCAGGGTACTCAAGACAGGACCTTCGACGCCAAGACTTTCCGCGATATCCTTCAGATAAGAATAGGCGGGCCAACTATACCATTCAAAAGGTAGTGCGAGGTCCTTAATGCATTGTGCCAAATCCTGGTGGGAGGTTAACATGTTGAATATGTACTTTCCCTTGTGATATTGATTGATGTTGTGGAAAAGGATCGGCAGTGCTATAGAGCGACACAGTCTGCTGGTTCTCGTCAAGTTGAGAAGGGCTTTAGTCTCGACCTTTTGGTCTTTGCTCGCATATATGGACTGGGTGTTGTCGTTTTGTAGCACCAGTTTGGAGAAGATCAAGTTGATGGTTTCGACGGGAACGTCTTGGAAACTTCGCATGATGCTATGCTCTAGCGGCTGCCTATTCGTACGATAAGTTCCGAATATCCCAGCAGGCTGTTGATGTTAGTGAAAGGATAGAAAGATCGAAGAATAAGACGGCCTTTGTGTTTTGGCGATGTGATTAATGTAAGTGGAAGGAATGGGGAGCAAGGGGGAAGAAAGCAAGCAACAGAGCCCATTTTATGACGAGCTGAAACCTTATGTCGGGGCAGAGCAAAAAGGTTCGATTGGAGCAAGGGAGCGATGATGCTTCAGCGAAAGTCTAAATTCATCATAAAAACCTTGTCAAAGATGTGTCACTCGATCTTAATCGCAATGATTCAGACGGCAGCGACAGTACAAACAGTAAATCACTTGAGCCTTCACGTGATCAAGGTCTTAGGTATCTAGGCCCTCTTTCAGCTTTGTTTCAAACGCATTCTTGTTTCTGTCTACCGGTACCGTTTACCGTTATCTGGAGCCCAAAACCTGTACTTGACTACAACACTTGAGCCCATAAACGACTTTTCAATCTCGCGCCTGTTAATCGAGATATCTCGTGAAGGATCATCCACAAGCGTCATGGGGCTGACTACGTGATTCGGATCGTATTTTGGTGTAGCGACACGAGCGTTGATTTCGACATGTTCAAGTAAAGGAAAGTCTCGAAGTACCACCCGCTGGCCAAGATGCATGATGCAATTTCGACATCGATATCCCCCTCTGTATCTTGGAAACGATATAGTTAGTCTGCGGACGGTAGTGGGGAGCATGTCTGCGAGGTATGTGTTTCTTTCTATGTTGCGGTTGGGTCCTTCAACTTGGTGAGGACAGTAACAGAATTGGTCGAGCTCGAGAGTCTCAAGATGTGTGAATTCTTTTAGCTGACCACAGTCGATGATGATCTCATGTGTATCGGGAGAATTGGGCTGTTTCTCAAGTCTTCGCTCTCCAAAGTCAAGTGTCAGATGTTGCAGCGTTGACTTTACTCGCAGCAACGTGTTGATAAGGTCCCGCGGAGGATACTCGTGATGGAACAAACCCACGTCCCAGACACTGTTAAGGCTAGGTTTCTTGACACTGGAGAGATATTTGAATGTCCTGAGTCTCTTAGTCGCAGCGAGAAATTCCCTGAGGACATAGCTATCGGTGTTCCTTCTTGTCAAGTCCCAACCTATCATCTGTATCTCGACAAGGCTTTCGAGCGCGGGACGGACCTTATCTGCAAAGAACCCTTTTTCAGAGTTGTAGATCTTGAAGCCATCTCTGCCCCTCAAGATCAAGACCTCAAGTCGTGGAGTAAACTCAAGAATAAGGGGTACACCAGAGGCGACTATACCATCTGTGGGTTCAAGGCCCGTCCGTACTTCAAGGTATTTCAGAGATTGGAGGAGAGCGGGGGTACGCCGCTTGTTTGAAATGTCCCTAAACAAATAGAACGTGTTTTTGAAGGAAGCCCTGCTCCTATCGAGAGTGTCAAGACGAATCTGCAGTCGTTCCAGTTTAGAGCAAAGTGTAAACGCCAGGCTTGCCTCGAGGGATGGATGATCTTTTATCAGTGCATAGTCGACAGCTTTTAGATCCGCAACCGAAAGCTTCTTAGCCGTACGCTCCACCAGGGGATAGTTGTAAAGACCTCTTTCGAAAGGAAGAGATATGGCTCTTGTAAATCCAGCGAGGTCCGCATGCCAGTTGAGCATCTTGAATATGTATTTGGCTTCATCGTAGTCGTAGAAGCAGTGGAACACAAACGGCAGGGCTATAGAGCGACATCTTCTGCTGGTTCCGGCCAAATTCAGGAGGGCTACGCTATCTGTTACAAGATCGCTCGTTGGGGATTCGGGGTATTTATCATTGCAGTGGTGGCATAGGTCCTCGAGAACGTAGGTGAAGATTTCGTTGGGAAGCTTTTCGAGGCGCGACAGGGGTCTATTCTCGGTTTGCTTGTCACACATCTGGTGATAAAGATGCCCGATTCGTACTTTTTGACTGATGAATAGAGGGTCTCGGTGATATTGAACAAGGAAAATATGCCGTCCTGGAGGGACTAGGCAAGGTATTTTATACCAAAATTAACTTTACTCCCAGGCAGGGAAGGTTTCGTGCAAGCATTGGTCTCTTGATTCTTGATAAACTATAATATTGTCGAGGGAGAACCTTAATTCTCATCACTTCCATGATACAGTGGCCTAAAGACGAGTTTTAGAGATCTTCTGAGAGGAAAGACTACTGGGCAGAATCGTCAAGAAGCTATATTAAAACCCGACCCTGCAAATCGCACAGGCCAGTACATGTGCAACACCGTACCACTAGATCTAAAGACTGACGTAAATCGGACAAGCCCCACATTCTCGAGAAATGAATTGAAATTGTGGAACAGGAAGTCTAAGCAAGCTCCGGCGCATCGTCCGCCGGCGTCCATCCAAAAAGCTTCAAAACACCAACCCACCCACTTACGAACAAAAGAACAGGTTTCAGTCCAAATATGATAGCTTTTCCTACCAGACTGTCAAGGTCAGGCAGCTGTAGATGTTAGCTCTGAAGTCACTGTAGAAAGGCGAGTAGCCTACCTGCTGATTACTGCTCTTCTTGACCCAATCAAAGGCTCTCGGCATCATAGCCTTTTCGTAAACACTCAGCTCTGCAGACACAGTATCATCCGTTATAAATCCATCCATTCGTGCAAGCCTCAATAATGGACCAAGTGCATCTGCTGTATCGTGGATAGCGTTATTGGCACCCATTCCTCGTGATGGAAGTATCGGATGGATAGAATCTCCCATAAGCCAGACTCTCGGGTGCGCGATCTCCGCATCGGATGTTTTGGTCAGGAGCATCTGCCTCCAATTGACGGGCGTGTCGCTTTTCGCGTATCTCCAAGGTGTAGTCATGAGATCCTCATTATCGACAGCATCGACTAACTTGTGGAAGTCAGGATGGAAGCCTGCTTCGGTGAGTTTCTCGCGCATAAGGGCTTTCTTGTCAATGTCTTCTGGTAGATCCTTTGATGAAGGTCCTGTTGTCCATGACATGCCCAGGAATAGTGATGCTTGTTCCTCGTCGTAGTTGACTGGCTTATCGGACGACTGTTGGGATAGACTGTCGGGTAGATACGCCGCTGCGAAGACCATGGCTTTCGAGTTCCCGGTGTATATCGTGCCCTTCTCCAAAAGCTGTTTTGGTAAAGTCTGTAGAACAGACCACGGGAGATGGCATTTTCCCAGAAAGCCGCCATGTCCTGGCTTGACTTCTGTGATAATGTTGTCCAGGCCGATCTGCTTATTAGTCCGACTTCCACTGCCCTCCGCTGACACGAGGACATCGCAATCCTCCCAGGTGCCATCATCAAAATGCACCCTCACACTACTCTGTCCCATCTTTCCCTCCAAGATCTCATATTTCGCATACTTCTTTCCATACACAATAGCACCCTGATCCTGTAGTGGTTTCTGCAGAAAGTCCCTGAGTCTCGTCCTTGCGATAGGAGCACTCTTCTCATAGAGAGGAGCTTTACTCAGATCGATTAGAACCTTCAGGTCAGAAGGACTAAAGATGCATGGTGCGGACGATACGACACCTCCTGATTTTCCGAAGAGTGGGAGGAGCTGGGCGTATTGTTCTGAGGTGAGGCAGGCTTTGAAGCCGCTAAGGGCGTGTGCTCCGAGACGGATTTGGTAACCGCCCCTTGACGAGCCTTGTGGATCACGTTCGTAGACTGTCAGTGAGATGGAGTCGGAGTGGTTGAGGAGACCGTTTGCAAGGCAGGCGCCTGCGAGGCCACCGCCTATGATAATGACTTTGAGAGGTGCCATGATGGAAATGTCGGTGTCGAAGGTTTGAATTGAGCCGCATGGCCTCTTATTAAATTACCATTCCACCCTAGTTATTACATCTTCGCCCGGGCGTAGTAGATAATGTGCTAAGGGAAATACTCTCACTTACACGTCCAGTGAGTATCTCCCGATCCGGTTTAGTACCCCGTCGGCACGGGTCCACTGGCCGGTCGGAGCGGGCCTTCACTCATCCCCCACAGGAACCGTCGACTCCTTCGTCGGCGTCTCTCCCCGTCTCAACTGCGCAAAACTCGCGGCAAAAGCTCTGCAAAAGCCTCTCCAAGCAATCTGTCCACACAAAGTCATCTCCAAGTCCCGCAGCAGCCTTAGACGAGAGTCCGAGTCCAAAAGCCCCACACCCGTTAAATGCACAATCTTATCATTGCCATTCTCAATCCAATCTGCTGGATCCTGAAGCTGGTCTAATCGCACGATGGCTGGACGCGTCGCTGCTGTGGGCCTGGGTGGTGAGAGTTCAAGATAGCAGTATATATAGCCCATTGACACCGTTAGACTCAGGGCGTCGTAGCATGCTAGGCGACGTGAGGAGCGTGTCGTTTTGAAGATAGATGCTGCGTACCAGAGACACTGCCGCGCTTTCTTCCCGTCCCGTAGAAAGGCTTTGAACTTCTGTTTGGCCTCGAGCATTTGTTGTTTACTCGCCTGCCATCCGGTAGCAGAGTGCAGTATTTCCAGCGGAAGACGTTTAAGTATGGCTAGAACATGGAAGAGAGTTTCCGTTCCGTTGGACGCCACCTGATCAATTGACGCTTCAAGTTGAGGGTTTTCGTAGTCCGGGATCTGAATGGTCTGATTGTTGGTAAATGCCGATCTTAAGAGTTGCGAAGATCGGATTTGGCTGGCTATGTTCTTCTCGTCAATGAACAGCTCGAGAAGAGTCATCTTCGAGACAAAGGTCGATATAGTATCCATATCTGAAACTGAGATTTCCTTCGCTCTACTCCAATCTTGCGGACTTCTGCAACGCCATAGGCTATCAGGGCAGGGTAGTTGACGCGTGATACCTCTGAAGTTGAAGATTAGAGGCGTCCCAAGGAAGAGGTGTCCAATGCATTCTAGTCCTGTAAGGCTATCAATGATCTTATCCTTCCTATTGGGATCTTGTATCGTACCTCGAATACAACTGGCAAGGCGAAGTAAGCTTTCCGCCTCCAACCACATTTGCCATTCCTGCTCGGCATCAGGTTGTTGCAGCTTATTGCTTCGTCTGTCTGCGGTGATCAAGTCCCAACACATAGTTGCAAGACCATTGCGCTTATGCTGCAGCACAACCTTGTCTCTATGGGATCCCGAGTACATCCACAATATGTGAAGGAGGAAAATGCTTTGCACAGTAGCTAGGTCAGGCTTCATCAACTTCTCCAATACCTATCATCACATATGTCAGTGCAAGTCTGATAGGGTGTATCCATTAACATACTGTAACCTCCACAGCTCGAGCAAGCAGGTCGCATAACACGGCGTTATACTGATCCGCCTCTTTGATCTCGGAGTAGTGACTTCCCACCGCCGCAGTACCTAGAAGTAGAATCCAAGGTATTTCCGGGTTTTCCACATTGGACGGATGTAAGAATGGGAACTGTGGGTCAAAGTATTCGAAGTAGAGTTCCACAAATGCATGCAGGATACATGGCGGTATACCAGGCGGATATCCATGACACTGACTCCTGTAGAAGACTTCCAAACCTTCTGATGCCTGCTGTGGAATATGCTGGATGTGGCCGTACATCTCAGCGCCTGCCATCTCAAGACTCGATTCTTGAGGTTCTGGGAAGGATTTACAGGTCTTGGTATATGGCGAGCATATGGTAATGGGTCTGAGGTAACTTGAAGAGGGGCTGTCAGACCTTGGTTGAGGCGGTATGGTATTTGGAACAGAGGCTGAAGGAGTTAAGAGAGGCAGCGTTCCATGCTCAAAGTCGGGTACATTAAAGGCCATATCGAGACCATCCATAAACCATGGAAAAGCGAAGTTCGACATTTGAGGATTCCAGGACGTCTCGAGGTTCTCCATCCCGTCACCGATATTGTTGCTTGGGACATCCGTAGAGTTTTGATGCCAAGCTGGTCCGTCCAATTGGGTCGAAAATGTCGTATCGGCCGGTATCGTTGATATGCTGCTTGTGTGTGACGAAATGGTCGAGTGATGGTTCCATGCTTCTAGACTCATATCACCAAAGTTGGTAGTGTCATCTGTCTGAACAGCGATACACTCTGAAGTTGCTGAACCCACTGGGCTGTGGATACTCACGGCATTGCGACTACCAGATGGCGTGGCAGTACTAGCTTCAGGATATCTACACTCAAGCCCTTTCACTTTACACCGTGTACAGGGTAGTCCCCTCTCACATCTCAACTTGGACTTGGAGCATGGCAGACAAGCTTGACCAGGCTGACGAGCAGGTCTTTCGTTATGCTGAGGGCCATGTAACGAGCGATGACGAACGAGAGTATCACTAGTACTCACATTAGCTGGGGCACTCCTCTGTGCCATATTTGCGTCACGTACTTCCTAGAAAACGATTTCTGGCACACTTGACAGACAAACGGCTTCAGTCCCGTATGTCGTCGGAGGTGGCGATCGCGATGTTCCCGGCGCTGGAACGTTTCGCCGCAGTATTCGCAAAATAGTGGGTTGAGGCTTGTATCGGGCTCCATTCTCTCTACCCCGTCGCCTCGGGCTTCCGGAGTCTTCAAATGTGTCTCTTTGTTGCTTGGGAAAGAAGAGAGTTGGTGAAGCTCCGTCGGTTGATGGGCCGGGCCGAGGTCGGTTTACCCCGTCGGCCCCACATCGCTTCGGATCCCAAATACGACTAGCAGCTTACACCCATCATGGACCTAAGAATAGGGTAACGGAGTAGCATTGCCTGGCAATAAAAGCTCAGATACGTTGGAATGCGTGAGTTGAGTAGTAACACCTATCGAATCCAATCATGGAAAAGACTATTCTTGAATGGTTCGGTGCAACAACCTTCCGCCTTCGCACCAGAGGCGTGACAATTTTCCTTGACACATGGCTCGACAAACCAAACGTACTGCCAACACTTTTGTCAGTCGATGAAGTAATAGAGGCAGATTACATTTTTATATCCCACGCGCATTTCGACCAGTAAGAAGCTGACCCTCTCAATGAACCCATAACTGACATTCAAAGCCTCCCAGGAGCAGACCGCATCGCCATCAAAACAGGCGCCATAGTAATTGCAAACAATGAGGCGATAAACCTCCTTCGCAAAGCAGGTGTCCCCGAAAACCAACTCCTTCCCGTGCAGGGAGGCGAGCGCATCCCATTATTCATCAGAAAAGTCAGAAATGATCCCGCTCTACAAGCACCCGGTCTTCCTGGTGCACCTACGCGCCCGTTGCACACGCATGCAGCTCTGTCTGTAGATGTTTGGCCTTCGCTGCATTGTTTTATGCCAGAGGATCATCCTGAAGTCATAGACACAGCGACTGTATATACCGGCTCGGCAAGCCCGTATAGTTGTACGCTTGATATCACCATGGGTATGAAATACGGCCTATTAAAGATTGGTGATCTCATGCCGCCCGAGAAACTAACCCCGGGTCATCGCTCTTTTATCGAGTACGTCAACGATAGCAAAAACGTTTTCTCACATTGTGATGGGGGTCAATTGATGTTCAACTTCAACATTGGCGAGAAGGCGCTGCTTTGGAGTGCCCATCTTGGGGGTTATGAAGGTATTCTGCGAGACTTGGAGCCAAAGCCTGATGTCGCGATAATGGCTATTGCTGGCAGGGCGCATTTGAATGGCAGACCTTTTGATGGTACTGCGGCCGAGTTTGCAGCTATGAAGGTTGGATGGTTGGGATGTCCGGAGAATGTTATCTGGTGTTTACATGATGAAGCGTAAGTCGGTATTACAGCCAAAGAATTTAAGACTAACTGTGCTCTAGGTGCATTCCACCCTGGAGGATTGATACAAGGGCTGCCACTGAGGCTGTTGAGAGGAATGGAAAGACGAAAGTGATGGAGTTGGAACATGCCCGTATATGTGAGCTTGATATATAGAAGGCATTGGACTATCTGATGATTAATCATTCCAATTCACATCAACTTCCCGTCTTTTGAGGTCCTGATGTTATAGGTGTTTTAAGGTGTGGGGTATTCCCTCTTCCCTCCGACCCGCCTGCTCTATTGAACACCAGTAATATGTCTCGGCCAGGGTCTTCCGCATGAGCGCTGCACCTCAATCAGGCTCCCAAGAACTTCAACTATTAAAGTCACAATGGCACAGCAACCAACTTACCTACTCGTAGTTGCTCCAACCTTCACCTTCAAGCCCCATTGCGGCCCCACCGCGTCCTTACGGCAATCGATGAAGCGGCCCGGATCGCTCGTTACCCCCGCTTTGAGACCTTTACCAAGCTCGACCGCCCTATCGCCCGCGGCTCAGGCCACGATGTTGCTATCGCCGTCTGGGTTCAGTTCCTTCAAGGTGTCAATGCCTTATCGTCCGGTGATCGCGCGGTCGCGAGATCTTCTGAGTACACCATGGATGCGTTGGAGACTCGCACGCTTGAGCTAACCTGACCGGGTCTTCAATAGTGTGTGGATTTACTTGCCAGTGCTCACAAATTAGCACCCTCCTGCTTATCTATTTTTTTCTTATCTCTCTTATCGATAATCATGTAGTGCTGTAAGCTTTTTGATATTTCTGGTACATTTGACACACGTAAACTGCGGCGAAGCCAAAGGTCCAACACCAGTAGAGAAAGGCAAAGAGATTTCTCAGATATGAAACGTTATTATTAATTACAATATAGTAGTGTCAGTAAGTAGCTAAATAGGATCAATATATATTGAAATAAATTAATGCTTGCGCTGGAGCTAATGATAGTAATAACAATTTGTTTCTTTCTTTGTTACCCTACGCCAATATCGATAGCGATAAGATAGGATAGATAAGATAAGTGGGTTGATGTCTCCGATACCCCACATAACCCTGCTGGCCCGTCCGCGAGTCGGCTCGGCCCGCCGCCAAACTCTGTGGTTAACGTACCTCGATTCGAACATAAAGCCTCCCAAGGAGATTCTCCAAGAGCGATATACAGCGCCACCCAGACATGCCGCAAATCACCGAGCGACTGTATACTATTGGAAAAACTCATGCAAAATGAGTGGGCTGAAAATCGCCTTGCTGACTTTAACCTTTTGGCCTCAGGTATAGGGGCCTCAGTTCAAGGGAAAGCATCCTTGGATGCGAGATTGGCTACGAGACCAGATGCTCGAGATGCTGTAGCCAACCTCTTAGAGTAACTTACCGGCGTGATTGGAGAATTTAAGGACTTGGGTGAGTCAATAAAAGCGCAAATCCCCATAAAGCGATTGTCGCTGACTGTTAATAAGTTGGAAGATCTGCTGAGGCCAGTTATACTGGTGGCGATGACGGTCATTCCAGGTCAGATCACGAAGAAGATCCTCCACGTTCTTTCTCTCCCTCGTCAGATGACACCTAGTCAGTTTCAGACTTAGAGGCCGTGTCGGAGGATTCGTCGGTGCCACTGGGTAAAGCGAAGGAAATCGTCAACTCAATACTAGACCTCCTCGTCCGTATCTCCATCACGATCCGCCGATCAGGGACGCAATCTCGCCTACGGAAGGCAGATCGAAAGTTCAAGATCGAAGACCATGAAGACCTTCGACGACATCTTGTCGTCATCATGCTATCCCACGGACCCTTCTCATCGGATCATACGTTTTCCTCTGATCAGACAGACGCGTCAAAGTTAACACCAATCCAATGGCGACTGATTAACTGTAACTTGAAGCGCAGAAACCGTTTTCTGTATGCGCAGCGGCATTCTGAAGCACTTGATATTGAAGAATGCACAATGGGTTCTATTCTTTTCCACGAGCGGTACTTGAAGGGTGTTGGTATCTCCGCGACAGACTTTATCCAACAGTTGCTTCAACCCAAACCCGAAGATCGTTTGACCATTGAGGTATGAGGCTTGAACCTGTCTCCAATTCACTCTTCTTTCTCCCGATGCTGACTCCAGATGATTAGGAGGCTAAACGTCATCCCTGGATCCAAGCAGAGGGGGAAATGACTCAACTGAGGGCCCGCCTCGTGCGCGCAAGGTGGAAATGTGTTGTTCTCAAGGTTCAACTCGCTTTACGAATTCAACAAATTCGTGATATGCGTAGTAAAGATTCCAAAGGACAAAGTTACCCTGGGGGGATCTATCGTCCCTAGTTGTCCCACTTCAAGAGCCTGGGATATATATTAGGACTTGTCGACAAGCCTTCCAAGAAGCAGTCTTCGCCCAAATGGCCCTTGAAGAGGTGGAGCATAGTGGGATGGAGGTTTCCCGGTTTAGGTAGACTGTCATACAGCAATTGTTAGTTTCCCTGACCCCGCGCGGCCCCGTCGGCTCCCCGCAACCGCCGCACCGCGCTGCCCGGCGACACCTCAAACATGGAACCCTTCATCTTGCGCGGATGTAAAAACAGCGTCTTCTTCGGGTTTCGGAATCTTTAGACCGATCGGCACGGATCCAGGATCCGGCAAGTGACCCTAGCCTATATAGAATGGAACGAGGAGGTATCAACAGCTGGTCCCCAAAACTGGCTACTCATCCGGTAAAGCTTTCTCTGCTGTCAAGATTCCTCAACCCCATCATGAATCAGCAAATAAACGACAGTAACCAAGATCCAATGATATCAGAAAAAGGCCAAGCAGAAACCACCGATGCAATTCCCATCCCCTCCAAACCCGACTATCCTGAAGGTGGCCGCGAAGCATGGCTCGTCGTTCTAGGCGGCTGATTCGGCCTCTTTTGCACCTTCGGTCTCGTCACCTGCGTGGGAGTCTTCCTGGAACACTATCAAGACGGGCCCCTAGCGAATTATACTCCCAGCGCAATCAGCTGGATCACGAGTTTGCAGGTTTTCTTCCAAGTTGGCGGTTCCGCTATAGTAAGTCTTCTGCCAATCATTCATATCCGTTATGATGCTAACTATTGCAGTGGGGACGCGTTTATGATTCCTATGGTCCACGATGGCTTCTCTTTATCGGCACGCCGGTATACGTCTTTGGTCTAATGATGCTTTCACTGTCGACACGATTTTACCAAATTTTACTTTCGCAAGCTATGGTCAGCTCTCTTGGTTCGGGCGCCATATTCACTGCCTCCTTGACGTCTGCAACATCATACTTCCACAAGAAACGTGGCACAGTCTTTGGGATCATCAACTCTGGGTCGTCAGCAGGCGGTGTGGTCTTACCAATTATGCTATCCCGGCTCTTCAAGAACATCGGATTTGCGTGGACTATGAGAGTCGTTGGTTTCATGTTCTTGGCGCTCTGTGCCATTTCATGTGTCCTCATCAAGTGCCGTCTTCCACCCAAACCCCGACCTTTCGCAGTATCTGATTACAAGCGGTGCTTCAAAGAGCCAGTTATGGTGCTTACTATGCTCGGTGGCTTTCTGTTCTTCTGGGGCATGTTCTTACCACTGAGCTACATCATCATTCAAGCTAAGGCCAGTGGTGTTTCAGAGGGTTTAGTCCCTTACTTACTCCCCATCGTCAACGGGATCAGTCTCATAGGCCGTCTAACAGCTGGTGCATTCGCAGACAAAATCGGCCAATTCAACTGCATGTTGATAATCACCTCTTTCACAGGCATCCTAACATTAGTCCTCTGGATCCCTGGGAGTAGTAACACGGCAGCCATCGTGGCATATGCGGTAGCTTTTGGCTTTGGATCAGGTGGCTATGTGTCTATCTTCCCCGGCTGTGTGGCACAGATCAGTCCAATGGAAGAGATTGGCATGCGAATTGGTCTTGCTTCGTTGGTTAACGCATTTGGAGCGCTGACGGGTAGTCCGTTGGGAGGTGCGTTGATATCAGGCGGGGATAGTTTTCTTGGGTTGCAGTTGTTCTGCGGGTGTACTATGATTGCTTCTGTTTTTGTGTATGGCGCTGCAAGATATGTTCAGGTTGGGTTTCTATGGGGGAAGGTATAGCATGGCTGGAAGTGAATGTCGACTATTGGAAACTTTACTGTAATTTACGTGCTGTCAATGTGCTACCTCAAGTCCAGTTGTACAACTCAACTACTCAAGATACACACCTGCCACCTCCCCTGTGCACCTCCTCCATCAACAGTTTGAACTCCATATTGTCCCCCCCCACTCTTCAAGCGATCGAGATTCATTTCAGAGTCAGGAAACACCATTCCATATTTCGTATCAATCCACGCATACGGCCAGATACAAAAGCCATCTTCCTCTTTCACCCTCTTCCGAAATGTCTTGGTCTCCTCATCTTCATCAGAGGGCGGCTTATAAGGATCATCGCCGCGGTAGTAATATTCTTCTCGAGTGATGGGCTGTTCCTTTGTCGGCACGTATATAACTTCCGCGGGAGCCTTGAAAGCTTGACGCATAGCTTTCCAAAGATCGGCCCAAGTTGGTTGTTTGTCATCGTTGGTATCCTCAGCCATGGACACACACTCTTTGATGCGGATCTCTGACAACGTACCCGGTACTTGTTGGAGAAAATGAGGCAAGACTGAAGTCACTGCTATACCGTGCACGTGCAAAACACGCAGGGCTGGCATGGAACCTGGAGCCAGATACAACGAGCCATCGCCTCCAAGAATGCCCTCGGCATGAGCTTTAATTTCGAGGTACTCCACATTCTTCGCATGCGAAAGCATGGTATCCGGCAAGTCGTGGAAAAAGGCATGAAAACCAGGCAGCGTATTGACCCGCCACCCACTGCCATTATTTCCGCCTCAAGTATGAAGGGTCAACTTTTTTAACCTTCCTAGAAACTCGGCCCATTCATCTTTCTGCCAGCACGAAGCTTTCCGCGGCAAGAAGTTTAAGATCTTTAGATCGTCGACGGTTGAGAGAGTCGCAATGTCGTGGTACATATCCCGCAGCGCTGCACGCCATGGGTACTTCTCCTCCTTAGCCACGACCTGTTCCCAATTTTCAGATTCGGTGCAGAAATAAATCAAGTTGTGTGATATCCAATTCTCATCCCAGTCCGCCTCTTCCATCATAAAATCTTTTTCGCCGTTGGTGTAAAGTGTGAGGCTTCTGCAGCGCGGCAGGTCTTTGAACCTGATCAGGTCGTGAATTATGAATACGTCGGCTTCTCGGCGTGCCCAGACTGATGCGGGAGGGTTTGTCCAATACCACTTGGGGTCGCTTTCTTCTTCATTTTCTTCGTCTTTTGATTGTGAGTGACCCTCCAACTCTTTCGGATAAAAAGTTACATCGAGGCGCAATTCCAGAAAATGACCTCCATATTTGGTCACGATTGTTGGGACTATGTGGTTTTCCACCAGCGGACAATTGATTCGAAGGACCTTGAAGAGACATGGGGCCATCGCCAACCGGAGGGCGGAGTTCACTAAGCTAAGATTCTTCCGATCTTCTGGGTCAAGATGATCCGAGATAGTGAGGAGCACCTCTGGGGGCAATCTCTCTAGTGATGACATGGAGATAGTTATAATCAAGTAGAGTTTGTAACTGGAGAACGTAGCGACAGAGCGGCGTTAAGTATAGATATGAAGTTGATAAGTCAGGGATGCCCGCTTTATGCCCTCCCTAGAATAAGCGCTGGTCGCTTACTGGATTTAGCCTTTATGCCAGTTGATCCACAGGTCCAAATACCTCAATGGTGATTGGTCAGCACGACGATGCACGTCGTTGATCTCTTAGGCAGCTGTCCTCTCTATCTGAATGATGAAACGACATTATTATTGCCGTTCTATCAATGGGTCCTAGGTGTAGAATGTCATGTAGTATAGATTTAATATAGCATAGTTTTGTATGTCTATTACTAGGTACATTGAAGTAACTCGACTTGTAGTATTTGGTCCAAACTAATTGATCATATTCTTGTCCAATTCCTATGCTCCTCTCTAATCTCGTTGGGATCAGACCTCAAAAAAAGCATCCTATTTCTGGTCAGGTTTGTCAGCATGAATCTCGAAGTACGACATGATGGGATAAACTTACAGCCCCTGCACTTGAAGGACTTGATGTTACCCCAGTTGTAACGCTCAAGAGAGGCGCAGGCCCTGTTGGTAGGACCATTGCTGTCCTGGTATCTACCGCCACAGTTGGGTTGATCATAAACGATGCAGTTTCCAGCTTCCTGGATCATGGAACGAACGCTGAATCCACCACTGCAGCCGCGGTTGCTGGTGCCGCCGTTTAGGTACTCGGTGCACTTGGTGTTGGCATTACCTCCGCTGAAGTTGATGCAGGCTTCGTTGTTGCCAGCACCGGAGATGATACGGTAAGTGCTTTGCTTGTTGGCTTTGCAATTGCCCACATTGTTGTAGGCGGTAACTGTGCCCAATGTGTCAGTTCGTCACATGTGATAGGTTTTCTGAACATTAGACATACCTTGCCAAGCCTGAGTAGCAGTGGCCAAAGTGGCCAGGACAACGGCGGTGATGGATGTGAAATGCATTTTGAATGTTGAGAAGAGAGGTATGATAGATAGTGAACTGATGTCTGATGCTGAAAGAATATTTTACTCGGAAATGGCCCCCAATTTATAGGTTTGGGAAGACCTTTATGAATCCAACTATGTTAAACTGTTAACTCTTCATAAAGGTTACCGTATACTAAACTGCTGAATCCCCACTTACAGTAACCTAGACTGGCCGCATCCGTGACTTCACCGCCGAAGTTGTGGATTTTACCCATAAATACTCGTGTAAATTACCCATTGTAAACTAAGCGAGTCTACCTCGCCGCACAAGAATTCCGAACCTGCCTTATCGTTATTAGCCCAGAATCCTTCAGCCATCATAACTGCCTTGATGATTTAAGCCAAGGAATCCTTCGGAAAATATCCATCCGAACCCCAGTTCCACCTCCACATACCCTTACTGCTTGAGGAAACTTCTCCGGAAGACAGATCTAGATCAATCCTTGGTATTTTCCGAGAACCTATGCGGCCAATGAAAAACACGAAACTCACAACGTTGCGCTGTCGTCGGTTATGGATTCCGGCTGATATATCATTTTATTTGTCCTAGTAGTCCTAGGGTCCGGATATACGAGCCTCACGATAGTGGCGACCTGAGGGAACGAACCCGTCGGTCCCGAAAAATGAGAACAGCCTATGGAAGATATCCACTTTCATTAGTTGTGCAAATTACGAGCAGAAACTAGAATACCGCTGCTATTGCCATTTGCTATGCACATGTGAATAATGTATAAAAAGCCAAGTCACTGTTACATAAAACTGAACAGCTGCTTTTGCAGCCGTGGCCCATTGTAAGTTTGGAGCGCCTGCCCTTCCATAAGTCCGTCAATGTACGACTCACCAATAAAAGACCAGTACTGTCCGAGAGGTCGTGCTATATATGGCACACCGCCTCCGGGTATCATCAGGATGGTGTCACCGACTTGCGTATTTGAAGGAGCTATTCCCATTCGTCCTTGTGAACTCGTGACGAACGCGCGATTGAAACAGAAGTTTCTAACAAGTGCTTCGTAACGCTCGGGTCTACCGTTGATAGATGTTGACTCAAGCTGAGCCATTATGCTGAGTGCTAGTGGAATGTTCTCTGATCTTTGGAAGAAGTTCGAAAGCCAGGCTGCGCCGTCAGCAAGCCCTTCATCAGCATCTTTTCCATTTAGCTGATGTTGGTTCGCCGTGGTACTTTGGATGAAGCTTATCGCCCATGCAAGAACACCATGAGGTGTGACAAGTGGCATGGCGAGTTCTAGCGCTGGGGCCATTTTCCTTCCCAGATCATCTGTTTGTTCGCCATCCTTGGGACGATCAATACTAAGCCGATGGACACCGTGGACTTGATCAGCCTTCAAGCCATAGAGTTCCAATATCGACTCGTTCTCTGACGAGTTGTTTGCACTCGGTAATTCCAACTTGGAGTTGTCTGATGCTCTGTATTGATATGGGAAGCCGAGAACTGCAGGTGACTTGTTTTTAGGGTAATGGATCCAGGATAGACTCGTGGAGATTCCGAGATTGTAACTGTGAAAGTCACTCCAGTCCGGACACCAAGAGGGTAGGACCAAATCATGTTGACGACTGCTTCTCGTTTCCGTCCCAGGGAGACCTTTGGCGCGAGTCAACGTGGCAAGTGACTGGCTCTTTTCCATCAGGAAGCGTGCTACCCTTAGGTAGGGGTCTGTCACCCCCAAGCTGTAATCGGGTCTCAGTGCTACCGGGAGCTGCATTGTACCCTGACACTCAGTTGCCAGCCCCAGTAGCCCATAGATCTTGTCTCTTTGGTCGGTTGCTTGGAATTTGATCTGTGTAATCGAGATCAAGGCGGTAAGTGGCCATGGCGTGGCTGATCTTCGTAGGTTGGAAATTGTGTCCACATTCCGCAACTCTTCTGGTAGTTGAGGAAGACGCATATACCCAGATCTTCGTAACCATGCGGCTGCCCAACCCAACGGTTCCCAAGCATGCATCTGCTTTCCATGTAGGATAATCGGATCTTGGCTGGATAAAACGACTTCTTGGATAACCCAGATTCTAGAGAACCACCTTAAACTCATTAAGCGCTTGAGGTATTTCCAACGCAGGTCGTCTAGAGGTGGCAAGCCGAGCGCAAGGTGACGCCCCTCGTCATATGTGCGCAGAGGTATGTCGGATATGAGCTCTGCCTTTGGGTTTTCTTCTTTGAAAATGTGGTGAATCTTGGAAATAAGTTGCCATGCACCTACAATTAACGCATACTCGGGTTCACCAAGCCAGATGATCGTCCTTATCGACTGACTATAAATCCTCTTCATCAGGGCCACTTGACATGACCTTCCGTGCGTATCTGTCTGATTGATACAGATACTATCTATCCATATATGCCTCACAGGAGGGCTGAGAGGGTGACCTTCGTGACCAAGTTGCTGAAGTCGCCTGATACAGATGGTAAGATTCTTACTCAGTCTGAGTTAATCACCATCTTGTATGACCGCAGGAGATTCATTCGGTTTCCAAGCGTGACTTATTGTATAGTAAGGAGGTGAGTCTTCCAATGTTACGATTTGAAGTTCTCCAGAGGTAGGGTAATCGAAGTCCGTGTTTAGTCGGATAAGCCGGTTCGCGGTGGTGGACAAAGAAGCATAATGGCCGGCGATGTGAGACGACATTTCCGTACTCCGGAAAGTATGGAACTCTGCTGCTGATTGGACATTAACTACGCGAGGAGATGTACGCGAGATATACTGTTCGTTAGGGAATTACCATAGTATGTCGCCTGCTGCTTGGAAAATACAATCACATTGAACCCAGGGTCAGAAATTAACTGGGGGTTTGCATCGCCACGGCATCTTGCATATTGCTTATATTTTCAAGCCACCAAGAACCAATTGAAAGGTAAACTCGCAAGGGCGCCTATCAAGCAGTTATGGTTGGGCTGTTTGATCGGCACCGCCACAATTAACCACTGTCAGATCATGCTGACCCATGACCGGTGCCAAGGCATTTTCAGCTGGGCGCGGAGGCCCAAAACTCCGGTCGCAGAGCCTTGTTTTCACTCTGCTCGTCTGCGCTCTGACAATCCAACTTTGATCCATCTTCTCTTTCCCAGCTAGACATGGCACTGAGTGAGAGAACCAGATATCGCACGCAATCATGAGCCAACCTCCGACACCTGTAGATGTTTCTTCTCTCCCGGCTAGTAAGCCTAACAACAATCGGCGGCTTGGGCTTGTCCAGGTCCATCCGAAAACCACCGACGAGAAAGAAATATCGAAGGGGAAGGTAGAGTAAGTGTTCCCTATAATAAATCACCTCTTAATAGTTCCTAGGATAGGGATTTATATTAACTCAATCTGGGTACTATGTTAAATAGAGTGTTAGCATAGGCAAGGACTTAAATAGTATTTACTATATACCTAGATCTGTTACTAGACAAGATGTGTTAATACTATTAAATAAGGTAAGCTATAGACCGCAGTAAGTAATGGACCAACGTGAGCCGCTGTTAGCAAACCTGCTGTTAGACCAAAATTTCCACTGCAAGGGGGTAGTCAGCATAGAGTACCTGACGAATAGGGAAGAGGCCGCTGAGCCAAGAGGGGCTGGTCTGTGGGGGTAGAGTAGGATTTCTTGTAAGTAGCCGGGAAGTCAGCAGCCACCTCCTCATACAAACAAGATCCCAGTCTTATTGGCAGATGACACAGGACCAGCTCCACCTCAGATGGTCTGACATGGGTTAAGTCGGCAATCGATCAAAAGTAGCCGAAAAGTCGGTGACTTAATGACCGGACCGGCTGTCCGTCCGATGATGGTTGTCGATTCGATTGACGCACATACTTCCAAGTCACGACCGTGGTCAAGTGTGTCACTGACAGGCTGGTTAAGGGAATTTTAGTAGTAGATCTTCCCGTTGCCACTAGTATATATTAGCCATCACTAGCCACCCAGACAAGGTATCACGCCTGTAAGCGACTCTTCCAAGATTTAAACGTGATTATACTGATACAAATTTACCACAACATGTCACGATCAGCTTCGAATTCAGTCAAGTATCTGAAGCGTCCTGTGCTTTTATCCCCACGACGCTCCCTCGCAGTAAATCAACATCATCATGCCTTTTCAACTACGCGACCAAAACGACTTATGGGGATGGCTGGCTTCACTGAAAATCAGCTCATGGTGAGAGATGCCGTGAGCCAAGTCTGTTCTGAGTTCCCCAACACCTACTGGCAGGAATGCGATCAAAACGGGACAGACCCTAAGGACTTCCATGCAGCACTTGCAGAAGGCGGTTGGCTAGGTGTGGCACTTCCTGAGAGTCGGGGTGGCGCTGGCCTAGGCATCTCTGAGGCGACTCTAATGATGCAGACTATTGCTGAATCTGGAGCGGGTATGGCTGGTGCGCAATCCATCCATGCCAACGTGTATGCCACTCAACCGCTCGCCAGATTCGGTTCAGACGAGCAACTGGACACGGTGCCTCAGATTGTCTCTGGAGACTTGCGTGTTTGCTTTGGTGTTACGGAGCCTAATGCTGGTCTGAATACACTGGGCCTATCAACCACCGCCAAGAAGACATCAGATGGATACAGCGTAACAGGTCAAAAGATCTGGATTACCTGCGCTCAGGTTGCCTCCAAGATGATCTTATTGGCTCGAACTACACCTTTGGAGGAAGTCAAGAAGCCTAGCGAGGGTCTGTCCCTATTCTACATCGACCTAGACCGGAACCAGCCAGGCCGCCTTGACCTACGCAAGATCAAGAAGATGGGAAGTCGCGCTGTCGATGCAAATGAAGTCTTTTTTGATAATTATCGAATCCCTAAAAGCTCGCTTATTGGGGAAGAGGGAAAGGGATTTAAGCTGATTCTTCATGGCATGAATGCTGAGCGTTGCCTTTTGGCTGGCGAAGCCCTTGGCCTTGGTTATGCAGCCCTCAAGAAAGCTGCCGACTATGCACGCGAGAGAGTTGTCTTTAAAAGTCCTATTGGTACGTATCAGGGAATTTCGCACCCGCTAGCTGATGCATATATGAAGCTTGAAGCTGCAAAGTTGATAACATATCATGCGGCTCGGCTTTACGACGCAAGCCAGACAGAATCTGTCAAACAAGACGAGATTGGTGCCGCGGCAAACAGTGCCAAGTATCTAGCTGCTGAAGCTGCTTTTACTGCTTGCGAGAGAGCAGTTCTAACACACGGTGGCATGGGTTATGCAATGGAATATGATGTCGAAAGGTGGTTCCGCGAGGCCCTTATTCCGAGACTTGCACCTGTTAGCAGGGAGATGATTTTGAATTTTATTAGTGAAAAGGTTCTGTCATTGCCTAGGAGCTATTAAGCATAGGTTGCAGCTTCAGCATTACTCAGTCATATTAAACATGATAGCTGACAGATCTTGTGTTGGTGTTCATTTATCTATCTTATATGGGAACCAGTCGTGCGGATCTTCCAGCCCACCGACGGCGCAGCCGGCCGGGAGCGGCTTCGTTCTAGAGTAGAAAGATTTTCAACGCTGTCCCTAGAAGCCCTAGCGATTTCTAACTCATTCTTGTACTGCGCAATTTACAGGAGCTTAGTAGAGGCTGTCCGTGGCAAGGACAGTTAGAATTACATGAGATAGTATGATATATTTGAGGAGATTCAGTATACCATCGATATGAAAACACATCTAATGCGTAGGCACAATGTCGTAATCCTATCAGATCCAAGGAGCCTCTCTCCCGCCATGCTATTTACTTTTTGGTCTGCAGTTTATGATAACCCAGCTCTGCGCGTGCTGCACCAAGTGTAGACCCGCGAGCTATCATTTCTCTAATGCGCTCTTCGCTTTTATCAATCCAGGTTGCAATCTCTGCCACCTCGCGAGCCCGACTTCGCGGGACAATAACCACACCATTGGCGTCTGCGACAACGATATCTCGAGGGTTAACATGCACCCTGCCAATCCCAACTGCCTCGTTAACACCTGCTACCTCCATCCTATCCTTGGCGGTTCTCATCCAGCGTCCGGCGGTAAACATGGGGTAGTTATCGGCTATGGCACGATTCACGTCCCGGCACACGCCGTCAATGACAGTCCCAGCTATTCCTCGAATACCGGCGTACTGTGTCATGATATCACCCCAGACCGTACAGTCTGTGCGGCCGCTATTGTCGATAACTATAACATCGCCTGCAGCGACGTCATCAATCCAATCGCCAACACCTTTTGACGGAGCTGTGCTTGAAGTTGGCACATATCGTACAGTAAAGGCCGGCCCAACAGTGACCTTTTCGTAATTGGATAGAGGCATGATGTTCAAAGCCTGCCCTGGTAAGCCCAGCTTGTCAAGGGCGTCAGAAACTGCAGGAGTATCTGTTTCGGCGAAGAGCGCAATCAACTCTTGGTCTTGGGGATCATTTTGCTTGAGGTTATGCATGGCATCAGATGGTGGCTGACCCAAGGCCCCAGATCCGGAGGGACCGTCTTGAATGGATTGAGTCATCAGAGTCTGGTGATGATGAAAGGAAAGAAAGAAAGAGAATACAAGAGACCAAGTCTTGCTGAAATATTCAATAGTTTTAGCGACAAGAGAGTGTTTTATCTGGAGCCATACGAGAGGCGTTATGGCTGCGCACAAGGGATCTGGACTTCGTGTGGGCAGTTACTCGTTGTCGGTGTGTAAACTACTTGTAGCTGTAAAATACAGGTCGCCAATTGCACACTCGGCCATATGTACCATGCCAAGTCCATGTTCCCAGCGACCAGGGCGAAAGAGTTCCCAGACACACCGCCTCAACGGCATAGGGACAGGACGGCTTATGAGATGTAGCCGCATAAGTTCACTCATCTATCACCTACATACGTAGCGGGACGACACCGCCAGTTGCAAGTGCTAGAGAACTACTACTTATGCATGTCGCACTACGTACGGATGGGTGGTGCAGAAGTATCACATATTGCCAGGAACATGAAGAAGAAAAAGGGTTAAAAAAAAACAAGGATTTCATAACAGCCGCTCAAGCAATGAAGGTCATTAGCACACGTATACGGATTTTCATTTCGGGACCTGTGCTTCGACCCACCCCTAACCCAGTCAACCAACCGCCCGCGGCCTATTTGCATATCTTAGTGGAGTTATTGTACCCTGCTGTGTTTTAAACATGCATCTTCAGTATCACAATGACAGGTCACCGTACCTATCAAGCTAAGATGTGGCCAGATCTTAGTCCCCGAGTCCCCGACTCCCGGTACAACTGGGACCAGGGTGTCTTTCCAAGATTGACGGGGCGATTTATCCTTGACCAGATCCCCTTGATATGACGCATGATGCATCTTCAGCGCTGGAACATCCTTGCATTCGAAGTATCATTGGGCATTTATTGTTTTAAAAGTCGCTTAGGGGCAGATAAATCGTGGTTTTCGGTCCCTAAAGGCGCCAGCGAACGCGAATACGAGACGCCCGTCAGTGACACAAGAATGGAAGAATTCACATGTTGTTCATTTCCATTACGGGAGAATCACACATATGTAAGCATGAGGCGCTCTAGCTATACTAATCAAGGTTGTCTTTGCATGCGGGGCCTGTGGGGGAAGAAAAATCAAGTGCGGATCCTGACACTAAGGACGGGTCCTGTATGTAGTCTATTCGGTTCTGTAGCTCACATCCCGATCTTTTTGGAGCCACATACAACTGGTCATTTTAGTGCCCGCTTGCCACCTCCTCCTCATAAGCTTCATACGCATATTGCCGCTCAAGATCTACATGAAGAAAAGAAGCCTTAAGGATAATTCATGTGTATTTTAATTAATGCAGTACTAGAAATACCCTAAAGTTCTGTTGGCTTAGACCAACATATACTCAAATCACCAGTTGTGCGTTCTGAAGGGATTCCAGGTTTCAGGGCGTTGAATCTTGTAGGCTGGATTGCTCCTTGTCGTGCCGTCCCCATGTCTCCGTCCGTCCATTTTTCAAGCATCACTGTGAGGAAGGTCCATGCACATATTTATGATGTAGTCACCAGTAACAGACAACTTTGCTCCCCAATTTAATCGCATTCAATGCAGTCATGAACTATACGGCAGGTTCTTAGGAAATCCCCCTTAATGCCCCTTCAATGCCTGGTGAGTGACCCCGTTGGTCATCCCATTGGTCATCCCGTTGAATTTACCATTGGTTACGCCATGGGTTGACCCATTCGCTACCCCGTTGGATTTACCATTGGGTTTACCGTTGGACGCCCATTTTGGCACAGCCAGAGCCTCCTTCACTTCATTAAGGTCCTTCTGATGACTCTTCTGCACAGATAGAATATCCAGACTAGTCATCACCAGCTTGAAATGCTTCAGCCAGTCAACATCCTCGGGCTTCATCCTAAAAGCAGGGATCATAAGCTGAATCCCAGTTTCCTTGGAAGTCGCAATCAACTTGGAGATAGCCTCATAAAACTTAGACTCATCCACTCCACCAGGATTGCGAACCGGGAGACCAAGTGTGACTTTGAGGTCCGAAACTCCAAGCATAAGCGCGTTCACGCCGGGAACCCTTGCGATAGCATCAAGATTATCTACTGCAGCCTTTTGGTTTGGTTTGGTTAGTCATAACATAATTAAATGTAGTAAAACGGCAGCTCTTACCGTGCTCTCAATCTGACAAATAACAGCGATGTTCCTGTCGGCAATTGTCTCCGACGTCCAGCCATCGGGTGCAATATTTGTTATCCCATTAAGCAAGGCAATTGGTGAAACCGATCTGCTTCCGCCACTGTAAGCGTGGCGCACCTTGTTGACAGCCAAAGCGGCCTGGTCAGGTGTATCGATTTGTGGAAAGACTATGCCAGCCGCACCTTGTAAAATCTGTCAGATCGGGTGTCTAGTCTAATGGTCAGACTGCGGCGATAGTACTTACCTGCATCTAAAGCGTAGGCCAACAAATCCGATTCAGGGCTGGGGATGCGAACTAGCGCACAGGTCTTGCCCTCGCTGGCAAAGTTGATCGTTTGTATAATGGAAACTAGATTCTCTGGGTTGGTTGCACTGCGAGACAGACAATCAGACAGAGGTGTTAGATAAGTTGAATCAAGTGCCTCCACTTGGACAGCGTGGGCAGAACTTACACGTGCAGAGTGTCCACGAAGACAAAGTCAAAGCCAAGCACAGCTACGGTTCGGGCCATCTGTGTATGCGGAATACCAAGCATGGCGCCGAACAAATGCGGCGGCCCTTTGCTTGATCCCTCATGACCCTCTGCACCGATTGCGGCGTTCAGGTATGAAGGCTGGAAGAGAGAATGGGCTCGGTAACGGTCCATGGCGAGTGATTAGAAGAGATATCCCGACTGATGCTCTGTGTAATTTGTGTTTTGGGAGCCAGCATATATATCTCTATATATGTAGACAAGGTTATGTAATTATGTCATACATGTAAACAAGGATATATCCTCAGTATAATGTAATTTGAAGCACATATGCATAGTCTCAATCTTAGGAGATATGGATTTCAGAGGCATAAGATAATCACAATAACACACGTGGGTATAGGCGTCTGAACCACCTAGTAACAACTGTCGCTATGGAAATCAGAGATGCAGGCGTAGTGTGTCATGTCTGAGCGGCTCAATGTGAGACTCTCTTTTTGCCTAGTTTTACCCTTAGCGAGAAGTAGCCAATAGCTAGCTTTCCCTTGAAAACTCTCTCCCGTGACCCTAATTTTGAACTTAATTGTTCCCACCTAAATACTACCGATTACGATTAAGACAACCTTGTCGGATATTTCTACAGCGACAAAACTAAATATCAAGGAGGCAAAGACTTTTAGATGATTGGATTGGTATGGCAAGAGTGTAAATAAGGCACTCTCGTTTTCTCCCGACGAAAAAATAGTTAGCTTTACATATTCCTTGCCAGGGAATCTAGTATATGGTTTCCTCCGCAGTTTTTCAACTATGCCCCGTTAGGTGTGCTTTTAGGAAAGGCCTCAAACGCCTTCATGTCGATACATGAAGGGGACGGGACACGAGCATTTGCTTACCCGCAGGGTTGAATCTGGCTTTTCCATGCCTACTCTTATCGAATATGTACTTCTGTGGCGTAGTGAGACTTGCATATCCCAAATCAAACATTCTACCCGACGCCGTCAGCAGGACGGTGACCGCCACTCCAGATTGGCCCAATCAGTGGTTGCCACGACAAGGACCTTATGATAGACGTCAAAAGCAACGCATTATTGCGCGATTTAATAAAACAAGACAACTTAAGCAAGCCATACTTGATGTAGATCTTTTCTCGTAGGGTGGCTGAAGATGCCCGTTTACAGTACTTACTAGCGTATGCGTGTATGTTCCTAGTTACGATAGGCGATAGACTAATGTAGGTGGCGGGGAGCCGCCACTGTCGGTACTTGCTTAGTGACCGCCCTCAACTAACGAACGGGGTGGAGGAGCTATTTCCCGTGCCGTGCCATGCATTCGATCACAAACACGGCTCGGGTCTTTTCGATCTTTGCCGTTTGTGGATTAGAGGCGAGAGGCGGGGACTGGTCGTGGAAGGTGTTTCAAGCATGCGTGCTATCTCCGGGGCAGGACGGGACACCTTACATTCCATGTCTCGACTACAGCCTATCTCTTGAATTTTATATGAAACATACATATTATTTCATGCGATAGATCGCTTCCGGCTTGGGACAATTGTTTCTTGGAGCCTGACGCGTCATCTTCAGGTATTCGACCCTTGCTTTCAGCTTGATGATCTCTGCCAAAAAGAGATATCTATCACCGCCTTTCGTCTATGTCATCTGAAAATACAGTTACAGTGCTGCTTGTACCGCCCGCTACTCTGCCTGACCACCAAGTGGAATGGGCTTTTGTTTCTCTTTCTCATTGTTGTCTGAAGTAACGTACGCAGTGGCGCAGGTCTGTCAGCTCGACCACCGCAACTCGGATTTTTTTTTTCTGTTCTGATCTATTCGATTTTCTCCTCCGACGAAATTGTTTAGTTTCTACCAACCACCATCGCTAAGCTAAGATGGTCACACATGTAGCTGTGCTGGACGACTATCATGGTCTTGCAAATTCGCACTTTGCCAAATTGGACGCCTCACAATTTGCCATCCAGTATTTTCCAACAACGTTGCGACCGTATAATCACCCAGACACATCGCAGGCTGAAAAAGATGCATTGGTTCAAAGATTGGAGCCATTCGAAGTCATTGGTGAACATGGCCCATCTCTTGTTCGCAAATACGCTTACTAATGCCCCGTGCCTAGCAACGATGAGAGAAAGAACACCATTCCCCAAGGAGTTAATTGAGCGTCTTCCTCGACTCAAACTTCTTCTCAGCGGTGGTCGTCACAATAAGGCGATTGATACGGATGCTTGTCGGTCGCGAGGCATCCCAATCACAGGCAGCGATGCCAGAATGGCCACCGTTTCTACCCTGGAACACGTAATCACCTTGATTCTCGCTGCTTGTCGTGACATTCCACATAACGATGCTGCTGTCAAGGCCGGGGAATGGCAGACCAGCCTCGTCACTGGAGTTACTGCTAAAACTCTTGGTGTTGTCGGCCTTGGACGGCTAGGCAGCTCTGTTGCTCGAATCATGAGTACAGCATTTGGGATGAAGATTATCTGTTGGAGCTCTAATCTTACTCAGAGTATTGCTGACGAGCAAGCTAAAGCCCAAGGCTTGCCAATCGACACCCAAGACGGCGATAAGACGTTCAAGTTTGTGAGTCGAGAAGAGCTGTTCTCTACTTCTGACATAGTGACCGTGCATCTGCTGTTGTCAGACCGCACACGGGGCTTGATCACGTCGGAGGACTTATCAAGAATGAAGCAATCTTCATTTTTTATAAATACCTCCCGTGGACCATTGGTGGTTGAGGATGAGTTGCTTGCAATTCTCAAGGCAGGGACTATTAGAGGAGCTGCACTAGACGTGTTCAACATTGAACCCTTACCAACGGATAGTGAGTGGCGAGACACGAGTTGGGGCACTAAAGGCAAGAGTCGGGTGCTTCTGACACCACATATTGCATATGTGGAAGAGAGCGTCATGAATGAATTCTATGAGCATCAGGTCGCAGAATTAGATAGGTGGTCGAGGGGAGAGGCCTTGAACAATACTATGTATTAATGGTTGTGATCACCTTGATTAAAATGCACATATTCAACTGACTATCATGCCATTTGACTACTGACCAGAAGTGACAATCAATATACATATAGGTCATATAATCTTTGCTCGTCAATTCCAAATCCTCAAGCCAGCTTGAAATCTCTACATTACTCGACGAGGCATACCTTGCCTTGGGCAGTGGGTGACTGTAACTGTGTTTGTTAGAATCATAAGTACTTTCATTTCGCTTGGGTGATTCTGGTTAATCACTTTTAGAGGCCGACGGGCATGGGGGCGATTAGACCCTATTCTTGGAGGAGCACAGGAAGGGACGGGAATATAAAGCCATGAAGGTCTTTTTTGTAATGAGTGGTGGACCATCACGGACCTGTTGCTTGAGCAACACTATTCTGAATGGTACAGCATGAAAACCAATCGTCGAACTAGCTAAGAGAAGAGGGATCAAGCCCGAGGAGCGATACGATTATTAGTTGGAGAGGTGATGATGCAAATAAAAAAGGGGACTAGCGTATAGCACTGAAGTCCTCCACCCTATGTTTCATTTCCTATCCATCGTTGAGTGCAGCGTGTGTCGCTTGACGAATGAGATGCTGAAAAGGGCCATTGCAGCCCAGCAAACCGTCATCAACCATACAATCCTGAAGGATTGCATAAACGCTGCCATAACACCATGCCACCAACCTTCTGGGAGGTGCTTTAGCTCTTCTAGCCCACTTAGAATACGTTGGATCTCCTCAGGTCCGCCCGATCTGTCTCCAAAAATGTCCCATAGCATCTCTTTCAGATTGCTTTGATAGGCTGTAGATGCCATTGTTATACCAAGCGTACCACCTACACTCCTAGCCAAAACTGCAATGGATGTTAGTGACATGAAGGTCGACCGTCCGTCCGGCCGGCAGTGGATGACGATGGGTCGGTACTTACAGATAGCTGATGTGACAAGTGCTTGCTGCGAGTGTTCGACTGCAGCAAGGCATGAAACAGTGGCCGTGGTCAGCACAGTGCTGAAACCTCCACCAACAAAGAACAAAGCGAGAGGGGTCATGTATTTCGGACTGTTCTCGTCTTGGAGAGTAAATAGTATAGTACCGACAATCAAGACTAAGGCACCCAATACTCCAAAGGGTCGGTATTTTCCGGTCCATGCCATCAAGTATCCCGTCCCAAGAGCACTAATCGACCCACCCAGTGGCGATGGCAGAAACTTAAGGCCAGCGGTTGTGGTAGAGTCGCCGAGTACTTGAAGGTAGAGGGGCACGTAGAATGTGGTGGCCATAAGAAGCATGGAGATGAAGAGACTGGCGCTGCAAGCAGCGAGGACTGTGCGATCCCGGAGAAGGGCCACGGGTATAATAGGTTGTTTCGCTTTCCCCTCCCACCAGATAAAGCCGGCAAAGCAAAGCATTGAAAGAGGGATAGTGGTAAGCGGTAGAGGGTGTAACCATGGTACCGTGTTACCGCCCGTGTTTAGACCGAGAAGTAGCAGTATCAAGAACGAACACGTAAAGAAGGCTCCGAGGAAGTCAATTCGTGCAAGGTATGACTTGTTGGACTGCTTGGGCGGTACTTTGACTAGTACCCCTATAATCGGGATGAGTAGTAATGAAGGTGGTACTTGTATCAGGAATGCGAGCCTCCAACCGATAACCGTGCGGTCTTGGAATAATCCGCCGACGACAGCTCCAAGCATGGCACCGGCGCCATACCACAAGTTTGCAATGCCTTGCATGATGCCTCGCTTGCGCAGTGGTGTGAGATCGGAGGTCAGGAATGTAGCAATGCTAATCAGTCCACCTCCACCAACTCCCGCAATGATACGGCCGATAATCATGGAAGAATGATTTGTAGACAGACCACAAACCAAGTTGCCTGTAGCAAACAAAAGGTTGCTAAGTATAAGGCCAAGCCGTCGTCCGAATATATCCGTCAGTCGACCAGCGATAGGTTGGGTAGCTGCATTCGAGATGAGGTAAGCTGTGGCTAGCCACGAGAGCAGGCTAAGCGAGTTGAATTCGCTAGCAATAGGAGCCGAGAGAGTCGCAATAATTGTCGAATCTAGAGCTCCCAGAAAGATGCCAAACCATGCAGTGGCCATGATAAGTATCAATCGTCTAAGAGGCGGTTCTTCGATGACGATAGTCCTCTCTTCATCTTGCTGTTTTGCGTAAAAGTCGCCGCTTGTACATGTCGGGTGCGAGTTCGAGTCTGCGTCGTTCAGCAGCGGTGTGGTCTCGGTAGGGAGGTTAGAAGGACGGACTTCCTCTATCTCCGCTTGAACACGTGCCATGATGTTCTTCTGTGTCGCTCTGAAGCCAAATCGCTTGATCGGATCAAAAGTGTACCACCGCTATTATAGTTGGTATGCTTGAGGATTTTAAGGTGATGGTATGGGCAGATGATCTTTTATAGCACCAATTCATCCCGCCAGATATCGAGATTCGTTTAAAAATTAAGTGGTGTCACGGGAAATTTGGGTGACGACCATGATTGTTGACTGAGTACATACATGTCTCACAGCACAACCTTTGCGTAATCTTTGTTCAGTGACTAGAGGCATCAGTGGGGTAGATGGGGTCAGAAGTACCAGTTGTGGCGTGCGTGGGCAAGAGCACAAATTAGCTGAGCTGGGCTGAGATATTGACATGTTAACCTGGTTGCCTCAAGGGTGTTACGAAAAGTGTTGTTTAAAGCTAATCCTAGCGCAAACTGCGCCCCTTACCTCGTCAACCTGAGATTGTATAACTTGATTGGCCTTAACCCCCTGCTATGTCGCCGATCGCGGTTCTCACCAAGTACTTTGCGAGCCGCTGTGGATACTCCAGCCGCTGTGGATACGGCGACTGGGCCCAGGACTCTTTCTTCCCGCCCTTCCAACTCCCGTAAGTGGGTAATACTGAACAAAAGTGCCGAATGTCTTGTAACATCATATCGTTGGATAAGGGTGTGGAGGAAGGAATAGGTAGGGAGGGCTCGCGGTCTCAACTAGACAGATGTACAGATCTACGGGCTGGCCCAGCTGCCAGGTTGCTATCTGGTGGGTGGCTTGTACTAGTGCTAGGCTTTGTAATCCTTGTAACTTGTACCAAGGTAGTTTTGCCGCTGGGCAAAAAAGCCCAACTTTGAGCCGCAGAGCCTTGTTTTCATTTTGCGGGCTTGGGTTCTAACAACCCGCCTCTGATGATATTGCAACTGATAAATAGGGTGGTGTAGCCTGCTTTATTATTAGGAATAGCAGGCGGGAGGAGAAGGAAGTTTGGGGAGATCAATAGTCTGGCAGTCAGCTCTCAAGCAGAGATTATTCACGTGCATCAAGACTTGATAAAATAACCTAAAATTTAGTCTATATCCTATCCATACAAATAGGTATTTTACTGCTTGAAGACGTTAATCTTTACACACTTAACCTGCGTCCAATCACCCAACGCATCAATGCCATTCTCCCTCCCAAACCCACTCTGCTTAATCCCACCAAAAGGCGCATTCGCACTAATACTTCCCCAGGTATTAACAGTCACCATACCTGCCTCAATCTGATCCGACACCCTAACAGCACGACTAATATCATTTGTAAACAAAGCCGCCGCCAGACCATACTCGTTATCGTTGGCTAACGCGATGACTTCTTCTTCGGTCTTGAACTTGGCGATGCTGGCAACTGGACCGAATACTTCTTCGCGCATGATTGTATCGTTGGGTGAGACGTTGATGAATGCTGTGTTGGGGACGAAGTTGCCTTGTTCTTCGGAAGCCCCGTGAAGGAGTTCTGTTCCCTCGTTTTTAGCTTTTGTGATGTATTCCATGATTCTTTCTTTTTGGGTAGAGCTGATGATAGGGCCTTTGGCAGTCTCGGGCAAGAGAGGATCGCCAGCAACAGCATCTTTCGTCCTCGCTGTAAATTCGGAAATGAACTTGTCGTAGATATCCTCTTGGACATAAATCCTACTTCCAGCAGCACAAATCTGTCCATTATGAAGCGTGATTCCGGCCGTCGCAAATGCAAGCGCATTCTCGAAGTTGCAGTCGTTGAAGACGATACTGGGTCCTTTACCGCCCAATTCGAGAGTTATGCGCTTGAGGTTTGACTTTGCTGCGCTCATGAGAATTCGGCGACCGACGGCGAGACTGCCTGTGAATGAGAGTTTGCGGACTTTGGGGTGGTCAGCGAGGGCTTGGCCTGCGACATGACCCAATCCGGGAAGTACGGAGACGACACCGGAGGGGAAACCGGCTTCGAGGATGAGTTGAGCCAGCTTTTGGCCGTAGAGGGGAGTTAGTTCGGGGGTTTTGAGGATCAGGGCGTTTCCGACTGCTAGAGCGGGGGCTAGCTTCCATGCAGTGATCATGCTGCAAGATGTTAGTAATGTGATCAATAGGATGGGAGTAGAGTATTACAGAGGAGTGTTCCACGGAACGACAGCAGCACAAACGCCAATAGGTTCACGCTTAGTATACGCCAATCCCTGGTCAAAGTCCATGGCTTGACCATCAACTTTATCCGCCCAACCAGCGAAATAGCGTATGGTCTCGACAGCCTGCACGACACAGAAACCCAGTGACATATTGTACAGCATACCGCCATCAACAGCCTCGAGAGAAGCAAAATCTTGAGCATCGCGCTCGATCAGATCGGCGAGCTTGTTGAGCAACTTTCGTCGCTCTGCATGGCTGGTCTTCCATGTCTTCAGTGCTTCCTGTGCAGCCGAAACTGCGGCGTCGACGTCGGCTGGTTGAGCGGCTGAGACTTCTCCCAAGGGAGTGTCGGTTGTGGGATTGAGAGTTGTGAGGGTTTCGGAAGATGTTGCGGAGATGAACTTGTTGTTGATAAAGAGGCCAGTCGGGACTATATGGTCAGCACATGCTGTGTAAGTGAGAGGCGGACATACCCTGGATTCTGCGGTCGCCCGCGCCAGTGATAGTAATGTCAGCCATATTAAACGACTTTATTCGAAAAAGAGCAGTGGAATAAAGATTCCGAGAAATTATGTGAGAAATAATCATACGATTTATATACCTTACAACGTGTACGGTGGATCTCGGAATGGATTCGGAAACATATAAGCATCCCTTCCGGAGCCGCAACGCCGCGGGCCCATGGCTCCACAACTCCACTACTCGGACAAATAAGACACAAACACCTACCAAAGTGATCCGCGTTTCCCGCAGTTACAAGGGTAGTTGCTTACATTATTCGTCTCGCCGTGCGTAGCGAAGACCCTGATCTCCATACTGAAGTTTCATTGACATTATGCTTATACACAAGTCTCGGAAACTCCACTAGTACATTCTCAATGAATCGTGTGACATTGGCGGTTATTTAGGTGCTAGCAATGGCCTTCTCTGTCTCTTTCACCACATCCCATCCATAGAAGAAATCCCTCACAGGTTTCGTAAAATTCATCGCTGAAGCAGGAAATATTCCATCGCCGTGGATGTCCTCTGCACGCTGTCGTAAGATACTCGCCAATCCCGGTTGAGCATCAGACAATAACTGTGTGGCATGGATACGACGTTTGAGAATCTTGTTGTACAGCTCCAATCGCTCGGCGACGTCTTCGGGGTTGTTGATGTCTTTGAAGAGAGCTCCGAGAGCTGCTGCTTCCTCCATGGCTAACACTGCGCCTTGTGCTACTGGGTGTTAGTAAAAGGAAGATAGAGAGGTTAAGTGACTGACCGTGGGTAGGTTGAATGGGATGAGCGGCATCGCCAATAATAACTGCTCTACCCCTCGTATATGTCTCTAAAGGATCCCTTCGAAACACCTTATGCACACTGACACTCTCCGCCAACCTAAACATCTCAGGCAGAGCAGGATTGTACCGTTCGACTATAACAGTAATATCCTCGACATCCGTATCATTATTCTACTCATTCGCGTCTTCATTCTCCGGTTTAGTTGGATGTCGAAGCGCCACGTTCAGCATGGTTTCTTCTCGGCATGGATATGTAACTACAAATGTGCCGCAGGAGAGGTCGAACGGGACCCAGAAGCCAGGTGCTTCTTTGAAGATTGGGGCTAGTGTAGGGTTCTGTGTGACGGATGACATAGGAATTAGACACCGGTAGAAAGAAGAGAGGGTATCTTCGAGAGGTCCGGCGTCTTTGGCAATTTCGTTGATGAGTTGGGTCTAGACATGTTAGTCAAGACATTCGAGAAATGATGACAGTAGAGTGCCTTACATGGACTCCGTCAGCGATGACGATGAGATCCTTCTCGAAAAGCCCCCCACTCTCAATCTCAATCTTACCAGCCCCACAATCAACACTCTTCACCTTCACTCCATTCCGGATCCTTGCAGCCGGACCTTGACCCTCTTCACAAACAGCCATGTCCTTCAGCGCAGAGTGCAAATCGATCCTATGATAGAACATGAATGGCGCACCATGATCATCTTCAACCCCACTGAAGTCCTCGACAATCTGAGGTTCGAGAGAGTGCGGATCTACCATGCGCATCTGTTTGCTGTAAACTCCCCTGGCTTTCTTTGCGTCGAAGTCAAGTGATTGAAGAACACGCATGCCGTTGGGAGTTATTGTAATTGCTGCGCCGATCTCATTTTGGAAGTTGCTTCTTTCAAAGATCTCCGAATCATCAGTTGTTTTGCAAGGATAATAGCGTATGGGCCAGGTTTACCTCAACTTCAGCGCCAGTCCGACGAAACGCGATGGCAGTACTTAGACCGCCAATACCAGCGCCGATGATACCAACTTTCAAGGTCATGACTGAAATGAGTGCCAAGGAACCTGGGTAAGCATGACAGGACGAGGTGCGGTGTTTTATTCATGTCTTGTTACGCCTCAGGGTAAGCAGTAAGCACTATTTTAACATCGCCCCGCTTTCAACGCCAACGTTAACGATCCATGCAGTCAACCAAATAGAGCTTGCGATTTATAATGATCTCTCTTATATCATTTATAACTCTACGACATAACGTAGAGCTTGGAAATTTGTCTAAAATTATTTACTTTGCTTTACTACTACTATATGTGCCCAGTAAAATCACAAGTTTTAATTTGAAGAGCGCTAACATTGTATTGTGACTAGTTCGCCTGAGCAGAAAAGAAATATTTCCTTACTGTACCAAGCGGGTCACCTATGAGGTTAACAGAATGGCTGCAATTGGTGCAGTTATGAAAACATAGGAAGACCTGGTCTCAACGAAGTTGATACAAGTTCAATTTCGTCCATTCTATCTTACTCCCAGGATCAGGCTACGTAATATGTGGAAAATAAAAACAACATTCGGAACTTAATCTCTTGGCTTGAATACAGCGATACATACAGGAACAGGTAAGATCACAGATGGCTCCCACAATACAAGTCTCTATTCCTTAGGGCAACTCTGCGCAATCTGCAGCACAGAAGCAGGGAGAATCTTCATCTCCACCAATCCCTTCAAGAAGTCCATCAACCACTTTTGGCAGTTGTCGCCCTATTTATAACATTAGCGAGATCTCCATCGGCTCAACAAAAGGATAGTTACCGCAAAAGGATCAAGAGGGTTTGGGCTCTTGTCAGGACCTACAAGAGTCCTGGCGAATTGTTCGACACGAGGGATCGAGGTATCGTCGATCTTACCCAATCGAAGACGTGTGGTTCTCCTCCTTGTAGTCTCGATATTGTAGTTACGTTTGATCTCGGGAGTATACCCTGAGAAAGGGGATCCTATAGCGTGGTAAACATCACCCTTGGGTCCGTTCTCTTCCGGGGTAGACAAGATCGCCCAATGAGCTGGTACTCTTTTCCGAGCAGTACTTTCGTGGTATGCAACAAGATCCAGGTAACGAGTCATCTTTCTGCTTTGGACAGGACCATCGCCCTTTGGTCAGTGTGCGTCTATAGGAAGCATTGTCTGTGCGGGTTCAGTGGTCAGGGACTTACAGGATGAGATGGATTGAAAACAATGTTTCTAAGGCTTGAGGATAAGGTGAGTTGGGATGAGATGGAAGTGTATGATTGAGGAGAGTGAGCAAGATATCAAAAGTATTCACGTCATTCTTATAGTTTTCTGCCCTGGAACAACATATCGGCCATTCAACAACTGCCGAGGGGCATTACGAGACATCAAGAAGAACGAGTGGGGACTTTAAGGCATGAAACTTGGAGGTCTGGCGACGATCGACACGAGAACCTAGACTTTAGACTTTGAAAAAGCTGTTGGTGATGTTAGTTGCGAGCTGAAACGCTCATCACCTCTCGGCGAACAGTAAGTGGAACAACAGTCACATCGGTATTGCCAAAAAGGCAAGCCCCCGAAAACATTGCGAACCAACAATAACTCGAAAGTAGAAAGATGATCCAGCGATCTTTCCAAAACCTAGTATTCGGTCCCTTCATACACTTTAAAGTTGGTGGAAGGAAATTGCATGATGCTGTATGAGAAAAGGCTGTTGGTGATTGTCTTATACCCTGGCTGCATATTGTTGGTACTTAGCGCCGAGGTTCGACCATTGGCGGTTAGAAAGTGATCAAATTGAGTTGCCATTGGTTGCATTTGTAACCAAGACCCACAGACAAAGTCGCGCATTGCATGATATTCCGTTCCGGTTCGTTCAGAGTTCAGACAACCAACAGCCAGAGCCAGGTGTCGAGCGGCAGACGATTTTTTATTTTTACGCAACTCACCTACCAGAAATGGCATCACCTTCAGACTCTTCGGGCCCAATCGTAAGCCTGGCCTCTCTTCCATCGGGGCCGACCGTGACCTTTGAGGAGTCTTCATACTTTTCTCGAAATCCTGGACAACCCTTTCCGACCCTGTCAGAAGTGCGGGCAGAAAGCGCTCGCCAACACTCGGACCGCGACCATCGGAAGGACGATCCCCCGCCTGTCGTCTTCGAGTCTTTGGGACTTCTGGTCAAGTATGGAAAGTGCCAAGTCCATGTCCCTGAGGGCCAAACCCTCTGGGCGCTTAAACGCTTTCTTCCAGATGTCCCCGTCCCTGAGATATACGGATGGACAACTGAGGGCGACTATGTCCTTTTCTACATGGAGATCGTTAAAGGTGTTACCGTTGAGAAACGATGGCCGTCTATGACGGATGATGAAAAGGCTGGTTTCTGGAAAGGAATGCGAGCTGTAGTGGATAACCTGCGAACCCTATCTCAGGAGCCCAACGATCGTTTCCTTGGTAAGCAGCAAAACCCCCTGTGCCTTCTCAGCCATTCCAGTGCTAATGGAACAAGGACGAATTGACCGAAGCCCTCTCTTCGACATTGCCCTCGAAAACTCGGAGCGACCTCGACCTGGCCCTTTCACCGCCGTCTCACAGTTTCATAACTGGCTCTCCATAACAATCAGGACAGGCTTTGAGATGCACTGGCCAGGAAAGAAACCTGAGGAAATACCCGATCCTTACCGCGAGCAGGTTCCCGACAGTGCGAACATCACCTTTACACACTCCGACCTCCACCCCAGCAACATCATGGTTGACCCAGAAAATCCGTCTGCGATCGTGGCTGTGATCGACTGGGCGCAGAGTGGGTGGTATCCTGACTATTGGGAGTTTTGCAAGGCTGAGTATACTGCCGATCCTACGTCTGAGTGGCAGCAGTATTTGATGAAATACTTGGACGAGCCTGATGAAGTTACCATGGATGGATTTCTGAGTTATACTAGAGCACTTGGTTCTTGAAGTAGGTTTGAGCTCCATGCAACGACATGGACTGATTTAGAACTGGCGATGGCAACAGATCGACTTCATTTAGCGTGTCCTGGGGTTCATTTGCAACATTTATTGAAACCGTATCTGCCTCTGTGAACCTAATTTGAGCATATGGTGACAGCTCTATCCATTAGTTCCATGGAATGTGTGGTAATATGACTATGCCTTCTTGTCTACTGAACAAACAGCTCATTTATTACCTCCCGGGAGGAAGGTGTTGTCTGCTTAGAACCGTCCAAACCAGCGTGGAATATATTGCAATTAAGACGGCTCAATCTAGTGCAGAGAAAAAAAAAAAAAAAAAAAAAAAGAAAATATCTTTTGAATTTGTTAAAATTATTAAAATGAAACATAAACAAACAAAACAAT